>VWZI01022566.1:98239-133693 GCA_013396835.1 Psilopogon haemacephalus
GGAATGAGTTTAAAATGGCAGAGGGGAGATTTAAATGGGATGTTAGGAGGAAGTTCTTCACAGTGAGGATGGCGAGACATTGGAATGGGGTGCCCAAGGAGGTTGTGGCTGCTCCCTGCCGGGAGGTGTTCAAGGCCAGGCTGGATGAGGCCTTGAGCAACCTGATCTAGTGGGAGGTGTCCCTGCCTATGACGGGGGGTTGGAACTGGATGATCTTTGAGGTCTCTTTCAACCTAAACCATTCTGTGATTCTGTAAACCCATTACTCCTCCTGTCATTAACAAGATCTTATAAATAGCCCCTCCTCAGCCTTCTTGTAGGCCCCCTTCAGACACTGAAAGGCCACTTCAAGGTCTCCTTGAAGGCTTCTCTTCTCCAGGCTGAAGATCCCCAACTCTCATAGCCTGCCCTCACAGGAGAGCTGCTCCAGCTCTGAGCGTACTAAGCTGATATTTCATTTACATCTTGCATCTCTGATTTCATGTGCCTGGACTAACTGCAAGTATTTTGTCTGGCACTACTGCTGTGTTCCTCATAATTCATGAGTTATAATTAGTCCTACCCAACAGATTATTTTTCACTCCTAGTTGATACCTTTTTACTTGGAATCTGCAATACCTGATTTACCAAGCAGTAAACATCAGCATCATACTCTCCTTCCACTTTAAACTACTTTGTATTTCACTTGCTATTTGCAAGCCTTTTGGTGATTCCTTAGGATATTTTTTTTTATTACTTTAAAAAAATTCTGCAAGTGACACAGTACTTTCATTAGCCAAGCCCCTTACAGTTTTGGGGCTACATGCAATACAGGCCTGGGGGTCTGTATGAAATTAATGCTTTAGTTATTCTGTATCTGCTTTTTCATTTTGTTTCACATTTGCAAGACTGCTGTTATTATCTAGATATGAAAACAGAGTTTTTCTTTTGTTGCTCCAGGACTGCATGTCAACAGCTCACTCAAAGCTCGCCAATGCAGCTTTGAGTCTCCTCCTCCTCTCATTAATGGACTCTCTTACAAAGATTTCTTTTCCTCCAGATGCATTTGTATCTCTGTCACCCTAATCCTATTTGCATTAACTTATTCTGAGTTTTCTATTGCCTTATCTCAGGAACAGCACATTCTTGTCTGTTTTTTTTCCAAATCCAGTACTGGGTTTTTAGCTTGCAAGGGATGTCCCTAGTCCTTTTGTAAACTTTGTGTTTGAATGACCTCTTGTAAAGTTACATTCTGCAACTTCCATCTCACGCTTCTTATTCTAAAGCATTTTTGACTGTTCTGTTTTTGTTTTAAAACATTACAGGATTTCCCTTCCATCTTTTACATTTAGTGCTAGCAATCCTCTCATTAGTTAATAAACTCATCATTAGTACTTCCTTCAACAACCCTGATCAAACATGTTTCTTCTGCTGCAGGGGATGTAAACATGAATGCCCTCTTTCATACCTATCAAGAATTTTAGAGTGTATACAAAACAGTTATTACTTTAGTGGACAATGACCCAATGAGACATTGTAGTGCTTGAAGACATGGTTGATGTAGTCAGGTCTTTAGGCCTCTCTGGAGATAGACCCGTTGATTAAATGTTCCATTCCAGTTTGATTCTCCTAGAAGTGCAACGCTGAAGGGCAGATGGGTACAAAAGAGATATACATAGCCTTCTCAGATTAGAGGGCCATGTATATAATTCCTAACCTCCTATTTGATAAGAGCTCATATTTCTTTTTCCCAGGAAAAGCATCAGGCAAGACAAACAGCTACTACGTAGGAAACTTCTATTACACCCTACAGAAAGAGAGATGAAGTTAACAACCTTGACTACACCCAATAAAAGACAAGAGGGGCATGGTTGTGCAGTATGTAGACCTGAGAGCGGTATTTTTGCACGAGGATAGGACAACTCATCTTCATTAAACTTACCATGTAGTCGTACTTATGCTTCAGGTTCCAGCGACAGATAGGACACTGGCCAGAGGGGTTTGGAGGAGCTGGTGTTTCAGGATCCTCTAAAATTCTCCCTTCAATCTAGGAAACAATTCAAAGCATGGAATGATTAGGCATAGTTTAGACCTGCTGTGGGGAGAAGAAAAAACAAATAGGGCATAGAGAATAATTTGTTAACTTCTTGTATGTTTCACTAAGTGTAAACTAGTCAGTGTGAAGTTCTCCTATTTGGCTGAATTCCATTTATTACAGTACTCCTTAGAAACATCATGCCTTGAAATTGTAGTGGCCCTTTAACCAGAAGCTTTAAAACATGTTTCTGGGCATATGAGAATGTCACAGAACAGCAGACACAAGTTGTGGATGAAAATATGCAGGGGCTTGCTAGATTATAAAACACCAACAGGGAAAATTCTGAACAAAAGCTAAATTTAAGAAGGCACAATTAGGAGATGTCTGCAGGTTTGTGGCTTTTTATTTGGTTGGCTGTTTCTTTTGTTCCTTTGTTGTGTGTGGTTCTTTCTAAAAAAAATTATTTCTATATAAAACTACCAATATTCATCTGATTCATGTCAAACACTTCCCTCAACACTGGTAAGAGCAAGGACATACAGAAAGATGGGTTCAGAAAAGACTGACAAATTTGGTAGGTCAAATGGAGTGACTGCAGAATATGCTGAGAAATATGACAGCCTTTTGATTGCTCAATTTATACCACTTCCTAAAAGATTTTTCTTCATTTAGGTGCAGTGATTGATCCTGGATTTCTGATAGGATGCCATACAGTAGAAATATCCAGATCTCCCTTATGCTTCTAGAATGCACCAGAAAGAATAGTTTTTCTAAAGGGCTCTGCTATTGTAATGAACACCCTCTGCACTTCAAACCTCAGTTAATGCATTGGGACCACCTAGCAATTATAGTTTGCATCCCCTTTGAAACTGGCTGAGCACAGCAATCCACTGTGTCCTGTGTTGGCCTGCCATGCTCCCTCCTGGTTTTGGCTAAAAGAGTTTCAGGGCAGGCTCCTCTCTTCAGGTCTTGGTGCAAAGATTAGCAGTTTGGCTCTTGAACAGATTAAGAACAGGATTTTAATCACACTTACCTTAACATATTCATCACCTTAAACATATTTTTGTCCTGTCTTGGAGATCTTGCTAACTGCCATATTCTACTCGGATAAGTAAACTAGAAGTAACCTTTGCCATTTAGGTTTGAAGTGTGGCAATGTCCACTAATATAAATATGACAAGAAGGAAACTCAGACTTTCAAAGGCATGAGTAACCAGGTTTTGACTGTTTCACTAGCAAGTAAAAAGTTGCTCCCACCTTATCACTTATGTACATTATAGATTAGCAGTTAGATGCATCTATTACTAAATAAATCCTGCTCCACTCTCCTCATCACTTCAAAACATCTGTGCTACCTTTCTCCAGCCAAGGCAAAGACTGGCATATACAATGTGAGAAGAATAGTACAATCTCCTTCCCCCTTCCAGTAGTTTCAGTGCTGCTTCTAAAGAAAAAAAAAAACAACTCTTGAAAAAGTGCAACTAACCTGACAGTGATGGTTAAGATAAAATTCTGATGCTACTCCTTTAAGCTATTCCTTCCTATCTTAAGCCATAGCTGAGCAAATGCTCATCAGTTACTCAAAACTTCTGGTTTATTTTCCAGAGCAGTTTTCCTTTAGCATGCAAGGTCTTCCTTCAAGGATACTCCTTCCACTGAACGTTTGTTTTTTTGTGTTTTGTTTTGTTTTACCAGGAAGGGCGTTACAAGATGCAAGTTTTTCATCACCTGCAGTCACTACGGCACACACTGCAATTAAGAAACACAGCACAGCTCAAAGGCAAGCAACATGCCTGGTGTACAGCCAGTACAGGGCCATCCTGCAATGCCTTGTCGCCTAAAGCCACTGGGCAGACCTCCTCTGTGCCTGCCCACCCTCCAGACGAGGCCAAGAAGAAACAAATCCAGGCAAAGCGCTACCTCTCACGTTTGGGGTCCCGAATGTCTCTCCTCAGGGCTTCAAACCTGACCAGGAGTGGCTGACTAGAGCCACCTGACACCACCAACAGGCCGCTGAGCCTCACCTTCAGCCCCTAAAACTTATATCGCTTCCATGTACAATCCCACCTCCGCACCGTGAGGTGACTTTTAGGCAGAAAAGAGATTCTTCACCTTTGGTTCCTTCGTTTTCTGTTGTTTTAAGAAATACAGACGGTAGACACGGCGCGCAAACGGGAGCTGAAGGAGGGAAAAGCGACGGCACTGAGGAAAGGGGGTGCGGGGACTTACCGTGGTCGTGTTGCCTTCGGTCACCTCAACGACTGAAAGAAAAAAACATATATATAAGAGGGCAAAATGAGTCTTCGTTCGGCCTAAAAGAAACAGTATTTTTGGGGGGGGCAGGGAGGGAAACACAGCGGATACAACCGTCTCTCCCGGCAGGGGGGCGCGCAGCACCGCTGGGTAGCCCGGGGCCAGCCCTGGACTCACCTTCCCGGAGGCCTCGGGCCGGTGGCGAGGCCCATCCGCTGCCGAAGAACCCGGTGAACAACCGCCTCAAGCCCCCGCGCAGCAGGCCGGGCGCCGCCATCTTGCCGCCGTCACGGCCACTGTCGTCACCGCTGCTTCCGCTAGAGGGAGGGCAGGCACCGCCGGCGACATCTTGCTGCGCCTCTCTGGCCCGCGCCTCTCTCTCTGCCCCGCGCCTCTCTGCCCCGCGCCTCGCTCTCTGCCCCGCGCCTGTAGCGGGACCGGGAGGAGAGAGTGAGGGGCTTCCTGCTTCGTCCGGGTGGTTTTACTGCTTTACCTGATTGCTGCAAGGTTTTTGTTGTTGTTTCTGAGTTTATTCATTTAAAAATTATTTTTTGGTGGGTGTGCGTGGTACGTGTGTGTGTATGTGGTGTGTATGTTTGCTGAGCTGGTGTCAGTTTGGGATGGAGATTAAAGATGCCTTCCTGTACACTTCTGCCACAGCACCTGAGTTTCCCCTGGCTCTCCAGTGAGACAATGTTCAAGAGGTCGTCTCGGTTAAACTTAAGTGGTGGAGATTATCCTGTGTCCGTGGGCTCTGGGGTGCATCAGGAGGTGTTTCAGGCCGATTTTACCTCTGTGTGCGCCAGGGATGCTGAGGTCCGTGCATGTTCCTGCCCTGGATTATGTCATTAGGCAGGTGAAGATTTGAAGGGGCGTTTTGCCAGCATGTAAACTTAAAACTGTCGTAATCGGACTAGTTTAGAGGCATCCCATTTTTGCTTTGGTATCCTTTGTCTCCGGTGAGTCTTCAGCAGGGAGATCACTTTTCAGGTCCTCTTTCTTAGCATGCCTCCTCTCTTTGCTTCTTCCACCTGCCTTTCGTGGAACACGGCCTAGAGGTGCCAGCCCAGGGGATGTGGCAGGGAGCTGGGACTTTGGGTACTGGTAAGGCATTTGTTTCAGATGGTAGTGTATCTTCATCAAGAGCACACTTAAGGTCAATTTCGAGTGTAGTCAATAGCACAGGTAGTTCACAGGGTTTCCCCAAGAGAGTCTTTGGTTTCTTTATGTAATTTCATCTCTTTAAAAAAAAACAAAAACAAAAAATAAAAAAAATCAGGAAACAAAAATAGTCGAGTGAGATGAAATCCCTTGGAAATCATTTGCATTTATGAACATTCCTGCTGTTCTCGTCCATCAGTGGTCAATAATGCTCATGTGAGTTGTTCAGTATGTTTTCTTGGGTTGCTAGCTAAAACATGTAAGGCATAAATTGTGATACAAATGTGAAATTTAAATTACATTTTCATCTTGCACTTCCTTCCTCTTGTGCATTGCAGACACTTCTTCTTACAGTCTAGCTTGCAAATATCTTTCTGTGACAGATCCAAGCACTCAGCTCAGGGAGTTTCCAAAGAAATGGGAATGAGGGCAGGGCTTCTGTATGGATTCTTGTGCTCTATGCCAACTAATGAAAATGGGGCCATCCCACTTATCCAGAGAACAATTGAGCAGGAATGCTTGCTGGAAGAGATTTCTCTTCCTCTTTCCCTACATTATGATATATAATGATTTCTGGAAGAAGCGTGATCTTTAGCTTGTCCAAAGGCTTAAAGATAAGAGCCAAGGAAAATATTTACTGCATCCATTCTAGGGATAACTTCCTTATGAGGAGAAGTAACATTGTTAGGTACAGTAGTGTAGTGATGTCATATTTTATGTTTTAAATATAGAGAATTTTGTCCCAGTGGATGGAGTTTGGCTGCAACATTCTAACGGGAGAGTTCATTCAGTGGCTCAAATTAAATGCAATTTCTAATGCTGGCTTCCTGGTCTCTTGTGATAGGGAAAATTAAAGGGCTGATTCTCTTTGATAGAAACCAACAGCTGGTAAGCACAGTGTTGGCTCGTGTAAACAGACAGAGGTTTAGGGGCTGTTCAAGAGTTTCTCTGCATCGTAGGACTTTTGATGCAGGTAGTTAAGCAGCATTATGGCTTTTATTATTGGTCAGACAGAGGCCAGCAACATGGCTTGCTTGCCTCACTTTCAGACAAATTCCTGTCTCCAAAGGAATATAAGTGACACATAATTTAATGCAAAGAAGGAAAATAGTTGCTTTCTTAAAAACCTGCAGTCTCCGGGTTGAGTGAATTGTGTCTTCTCCTAAGATGTTTTCTTTGCCTTCTGAGTATTTTATACAACCATCAGCAATTCAAAGTCCCAAGGAGACAAACAAAACATGTGCCAATTTGAGTTGAAGCCCATCATCCAAGTTTGGAAATGTGACAAATTTCAGATTTCTCGTGGATATTTTTTCAACATTTTAATTTCATCTAGCGCTTGTATTCCGGGGAAAAAAAAAGTAGCCTTGAATACTATGTCCAGGTACATGGGAAAGAAAGCGAAGTGGTTTTCTTTCTGTAAGTCAGTTCAGCTGTGGACTGTGATTTGTCAGCACTGCAAAGGGTCATCCAATTTACATAGAGCTGTATGTTTCCAAGGAACTGAATGGGATGTCATCGACCATTGAAGAATGTCTTCTTTTCCTTTTGAATTAAAATTAAACCTGCCCTCCCAAGTGTGGGTCTGGTCAGGAGCAAGGAAGTATTTGTATTTCAGATGAGAAACTTATGTCCTAGTTGCTTATGGCCTCCTGAGGTATTATGGGACTGTTCTCAAAGAAATTACATTCTCTCATTTGAACTGCTTTAGGATTTAGATACTGTAGATGTTCTGTATGGCTCTGGTTTTGTTTGTTTATTTCCCATACTAATTTGTGTTCTGTTGTCTGAAAAATGGAATATTTTTTTCCTTATTTCCTATAACATATTACTTTTTTTTCTGCTTCCAGCTGTGAAGGAACTTTTCTGGTCCTTTGGGCCTTTTCTGGTCTACTGGATGCTAATGCATGACATACGTATCTGCTCCAGAGCCTTACCAGTGCAAATAGCTTATGAAGGCTGAGGCTGTTCCAACCAAATGATTAAAAAAATCATAGAAACCAAGATGGGAAAAGCTATTAGGTCACGTAGTTCCCACAGGCACCCCTAGACCAGTTCAGGTTTCTTTGTAGTGGTACATTTTTGGTGCTTTCCAGAAGGGGTCAGTGCAGGTCAGTGTACACTTGGTGCCCAACAGCCTGCCTCCCCTCCCCCTCCCTGAAAAATTAGGAAATGTCAATCTGGTGACAACGAGGTTGTGAAATGGCTAAAGTTTGTGTTATACCTTGTAGCTTGATGTCGGGTGATCAAGAGCGGAAGAAATGTGTTCGAGTCCAACAATTGATCTTCCAATGTTAAATGAGAAAATGTAGCGAACTCTTCACAATAGCTTGTTAGCTGTGTATGTATGTTTTAAATCCTGACAAACTTGCTCTGGGGATGCTCAGCTGCAGAAAAAAAAAAAAAGAAAAGACACAGATTCATAGCTTGGTCCTGTTGGGTGCTTAACAATTAGAGCTCATTGCAATAATGTTTTATGCTTACCTTTAGAAAAATCTGAATAATTAAAATGAAAATTAACTAAAAGTGACAAAACCCCTTTCAAGTCTGTGTAAGGGATGAGAATAGCACTAAAAATGCAGTTCATCCTACTCAGTCTTTCAGAAGATTGTGGTAACCTTTCTACCAGGGTGAGAAGGGACCTGCATGGTTCATCTCATGTGTGTGAATCAGGTGTCCTGGTCCAGAGTGGCAACATGCTTGTCAGCACAAAAGGCCAGTCTGTTCCACACAACAGCAGCTTGTCCCAAATGTCTCTGTCTATGAATATATTACGACCAGCTTCTGAAACAGATGTTATAGGATGGAGGAGAATGATATTGGGACAGAAGTTAATAATTTGAAGCATGAGTAGGGGTGAGAAAGTGGCAGGAGGTGGTAAGAAGGGAATGCTGCAAAGAGAGCAGGAAGAGGCGGTGCTCTGGTAGAAGAGTGAGCAACTCATTTGAAAATAACTTGTTTATATTTTTAGTTTTCTTATTTTCCCAGTGGATGTGGTTGTTTTTCAAAGTAAAATAACCTAGTAATAATTTCATTATGTTTTCTTCCAAGATTTCAAGCTAAGTGTAAACAAGAAAAATCCAGTGGGAAAATTAATCCAACGTATTTTTGTCAAGAACACTTCAGTTCTGTTCCTCCCCTAGCCTGTTTCCTTATATGTTTTTGCTGCTACTGTTCTTATACTCAGTATCTGTGACAGTGGTGACATCAGCTAATGACCTCTATGATGGCAATTGTTAGAGGGAGAAACCATTAGAATCACTGAAAAATCACTTCTGATACAGAAATTGTAAGTTCTGAGATTTTCAGTGTTTGAAAAATATTAATGAATTTTGACATTTTTGGGAATATTCCATATAGGCAAGTCAAAATGATGGAAAACAATGGAATCACTTGCACTGAGATTTGATCTCTGGCAATTAATAATTGGGCTCTATGGGAGAATCAGAAGGAACAAAAACTCTTTAACACCACCAATGTAATCAGACAGGCGAGCTTCAAAAGCTTTAATTTTTCCAGAGGGGCTTCTTTCTTTTTTTTTTTTTTTTCCTAAACCAGGTGAAGGAGGGACTTCAGAAAAATAGACAGTGACAAACATTGAAATCTGTAAGGGATGGTTGGCATAAACACCACCACACTGTTGACAGTTCAGATACCGGTATGCTGAAATACAAGCAGCATTAATTTGCATTAACTGAAGTCAGAGAGTTTATCTAGGCCATAAAAAGAAAAAAACAACAACAAACCAAACAACCCCCCAAAGCAAAACAAAAACCAAACAACCCCACCCCACACCCCAAAGCAAAACAAAAAACAAACATAAAACTTTTATATGTTTTTCTAATAAAAAAAACTTGTGTCTTCAGATGTTTCCAGGCTGGATTATAACAATTGCTGAGTTTGCTTCCAACAACAGACATGCTTGTAAATGGTAAGGATGAGCAGGAGACCTGGAGTCCTCTGGTTCATTCACATGAGGAGAGCCACATGAGGGTGGTCTTTCAGTGGGGAGTCACGAAAGCCTGAAGCCAGCTGTCTCTGTCAGTGTTTTTTGCTGCAGCACATATAGCCTTGATGCAGTTTTTCTTTTGTTGCCACCAAAGCCTAAGCGTTATCAGAGAGCCCTTGGGACTGCATAGGCAAAACCAGTGATGCCCAGTCCTTCCTGAGGCATCCCTGTAGCAACTGCATCATCAAGTATTTGATCTGGACATCTGTAAGCTTCATATCCCTGTCTATGCACGCAGGAGGATCCATGAGCTCAGCCTGTGGTCTCTCCAGCCAAGATTTATGTAAGGGTATCTGAGCACAGAGCAGGCTTTCAAACCCATTCCAGCCCGAAGTTGAGCACCTAGACTTTAAGTGAAGTGGGGGGTTTATAACAAGGCACAGAGTCAAGACTGAAATAATTTGCAGAAAATAGTGCCAGATGGGTTTATACTTTTCCAGAAGGGTAGAGGCTCTGTCATAGCAATGAACTTTGCAGTCCTCTTGCTCTCCTTCCCGTATTTAGCTCCATCAGATTGGAGTGGGGGAAGCCTGTGCTTTGCTCTAATGCTGGACCACTATGGGATGTGATGGAGAGATCTCCAGCAGGGTTTTCTTCTTATGGCTCCTCCAGCCAGATGGCTTCAATCTACTGACCAATTCTCTGTGCTTTGTGTGAGGTCTGTATGCAATTTAAATGGAGCCTGTTCTCAGCTAGATTTGCCTTTTCTTTGCCCCCCCTCCCCCACATGCACATATATTCCCAAGTGACCCTTTTCATGCCTCCCTTTTTCTCTAGCCATTTGGGGGAATTATGCTGGCACCATATAACAAATATATCAGCTGGATTTCCCTCAAAGCCCTTTGCTTCTGGAGGCTTTCAGCCATCTAACTCCTCCAAGTATTTCTGAGAATAGCTTTTGGGTAACTGCTGTTGATGTAGCTGATGTAGTACTATGTCTTTGTGATGCTGCTGTTTTCCAGCTGGTTAGAAGGTTAGAACATGGCACTTCTTATACACACACCTATGTTTTCTATCACCCTGAGTCCTGGAAGATTTGGATAATCAACAGAATCCAGTCATCTGAATCTTGCTTTATCTTTGCATTTTGCAAATCTGGAACAACACATTTGCTTTCTAGGTTTGGGTGTTGGAGTTTTGTTTGTTTGTTTGTTTTTAAAATTCTCTCTCTCTTCCCCCCACCCCACCAATATTGCTTAGCATGAAAAGCCTCAAATGTCATGACAAAAGGAAGCAGGGACTGCCCTTCTCACCACATTTTTAATCACTGAGCACCAAATGACACTTGAATAGTAGACAATAGGAGATGGTCTTATTAGAAGTTTTCTAAACAGAGAGAGCAGAAGACAATAGATGAGTGATAACAGTACAAGACAGTAGGATGAGCCAGTTTGTTTTGTTTCAGTCACTGTCAAGCTTGCTTCCTGGACTGGCAAGTGGGAAAAAAACTCAGATGGGATGGAGTTATGGTTGTTGGTCTATTAAAATCAGTTTTATTTCATCCCTTTCTGCTTTGCAGTCTTTTGCATTGCATTTTAAGTGAATTCTTTACTTTCATTAATCAGTGGCCTGGAAGAGACTTGGAGGCTGCCAGAAAGTAATAGTATTGGCCTTCTTGCCAGTCAGGTGAAAACACAATATGCTCTTGCATTTCTTATGGCTTCCTAGTATGAGTCACAGCCGGTTGGATACTTTATCTGTTTAAAGACAGATAAGGGAAAAGGGAATTTCCCTTGGGGAAAGAAGGCCATGGGAGTCCTTTTGTGGCACTTTCTAGTTCTCCTGGTAAGCTGGACTGCAGGATCTACATGGGCCTCTGCCATGTTGTGTAGCTCAGAGAGTTATTCCACTAATGAATATTTCTGAAGTGTGCTGCAGTGCACTGCTGCTGCTTTCATTTAATTTGTCAGTTCTTTGAAGAGAAGGCATTCAGTGTCTGTGTGAGTAACAGTGACAGGCAATTCCCATTTTGACAGATGAGACAGGGAAATAAACTCCCTCCTGATCCTCAAGATACTTGTTTTAGATGCCCTGCAGATCTAATGTATAAACAAGGACTCTGCCTTCTTTCCCCCCAAAACACAAACCAAAACTGTTAACTGTAATCTCACTGAGTGAATCAGAGAGGAATCCGAGTTTGGCATGCAACAAGAAAGCTGAGACAGTGCTCAGCAGAGATGAAAGTGAGATACTGATGGCCAGAGTTTAATTGTTTTTTTCATAAAACATGCTGTTCTTCACTATTTGACTAGTGCTTGATAGTTTCTTTTTATGAGCCTGGCAAGACAAGGAAACTTCAAACCACTTGCTTTGCAACTGGTAAAATGAACCGGAGAGATACTCAGAAAAGCACTAGGACCTTGTTGTCTTTTGTATTGAAAAGAAGCAATACAGCAGTAAGGGAATTAGTCTCTTGCAACCATACAAGCACAGTTTAGCTTTAAATCAGCTCAGCTGCAGTGCTTACCACATGATACTCTTTAGTTGCCACTGGGGAGAGTTCTGCTCATCTCCAGGACAAGATTTTGACTTAATATTTATTTCCATTTTCACAGATGTGCTCTACAGTGATGGATGGTGTGTGTTAACCTTGTACTTTTTCACACCTGGTCCACACCTGTTTGAGATCTCATTCCCCTGCCCTACTGAGCAGCAGCTCTTACACTTTGTTGGATCCTGGATCTCAAACCAACTGAGGGTGGTGAACAACTTTGAAACTTTTGTCTAGAGGGATTTTTGTTTTTAAAGTCAGAGAGGCTGATAGGTTTTGTTTTGTTCTTGAGTGAATATTCACTTTCATGACAAAAGCCTTTCACAATAAACTGTTTCCATTTGACAGCTCTTTGGCAGCATGAGCGAGGTAAGTAATTTCATTGTAGTTCAGGTCCTAGTGGGTGAGAAGATCCTCCGTTTCAGAAAAGCATTGGACTTCCATTGTGTTCATTGATAGTTTAATTAAAGAATTTGTGGACTAAATATTCCTCAGAGCCTAAACTCACTAGGGCATGTAGAAGTTGGTTCTTCAGCACACTGTGAAGAAAATTACTCATCTTGCCTGTGCAGCTCCTTTTGGGTATGAAGAGGGCTTTGGTCTCCAAAGCTCTCTTCCAAGGTTATGGAATCAAGAACATGAAGTTTAATACAAAAAATTTTAAATTAAAAGCAAATGGAATTTCTTAGAATCCTGTTATAGCAATGAATCCTGTTACTTTTGGGTGTGTTTTGGTTTTTTTTTTTTTTTCATTTACACTGCAGGAGCTTTAAATATTAGTTTGTGAGCACTAGCTACATTTAGGTTGGTCAAGACTACGGAGGAGCTGTGAGGGAGTTCAGATCCAAAAGGAGCTCAGTGGCAAATTAAGTGCCAGAAGATAGTGCCTAACTCAATAGTAAACTCTTCTGCTCAGATATTGTGAAGTGCTCTAATTTAATTATTTTAGTGTAGGAAAAGACCTGAGCAACACTACTCAGTGTGCTCATCAATATTACTGAGAATATATTTGATTGGGCAATGTGTGACTGTCAGGTATGTGGAGAGTCACTGTGGCTATTAACAACATAACTGAAAGCCAGATAAATATAATGTTTAAGGCTTTAAAACTAATAAATTAATATCAGTTTAAATCTGGATGTCAGACAGGTTACTAAGTGGATTTTAATTCCTTCCCTGATTTGTCTGGTAGATATGAAATACTGAACTACAGATACTTTGGGACGATACAGGAGAGAGACTCATATGTTCCACATCTTCTGGTTTCTGTCTGTATGGGCTGAAGGATGTGAGAGTCAGGGCTGAGCTACATGGAAGGCGCTGTGCTGTGAATCTGGGACAAGACCAAGGTGTAGCAGAAAAGATGGTTTAAGGGATCAGAGAGATGAGTCGTGCTTCACTTGGGAATAGACCAGGACATTACTGTGTCATTGGGGGCTATCAGTCAATTCTCAAAGGCAAGTCCTGGTCAATATGTTGTGGCTCCAGGGCTGGAATACTAGGAGAGCTGCAGGTCAGTATGTGGAGGGTCTGCAGAGATTGTTTTGGTGACACCAGGAAACAACAGAGAAAGGAGAGTTGCCAGTCAGGAAGGAGGGATGTTAGCAGACCTCAGTCTGGTTGGTGCTAAGGGTGCTTTTTTCTTCCTTGTATGCCACTATGTGTCAATATTTCCTTCTCATTTCGCCTCCCCCAAGAATCTGAATTCTCCTGAGCAGCAGGTGATCTTGACTATAATGTAGAGGAATAAGCTTGGGAAAGTTTTGTTAGAAGAGAGTGGGTTATAAAAACAACCCTTTCTGCATGGCTTAAACCTGTCAGCATGACGCTGCCGACGACACAGCTGGAAGGCAACACGGCAGGCTCCTCAGCCCTGAAGCAGAGCAGCCCACACAGCCTGCAAATGTAATGGGTCCAGTATGGCTTTGGGGGAGGTGTGTCTGCCTTGCCAGGTTAGCCATGCATGGAAGTTAGATGCTTAAGTGGCTGTAAGGCTTTAATCAAAGCAAACATTTCGAGTCCTGGTTCTTTCAGGGGTCTGAGAGGGGTGAGGAAAGTGCATGTAAGTCCTGCTGGGCTCATCTCCGAAGTAAAAGGTGCTTCTGAAATGTCCTTTTGGGGACTACATTATCAGCCCTTTGCAAGATGAAATAGCTCTTCATAAGGATAGTTCTCTCAGCAAGTGGCTGAAGCATTAAGTTGTGCTGGTAGCTAGGCCTGGGACAGTTAAAAAGAAGCTGAAGTGGCTGGGGGGCTGAGGAAATGTGCCACTGAAGCTCAGGATACGGATCTGCTGAGGATGTCTTGGTCAGGGTCAGCAGCCCTAGAGCAGGGGTTGCTGCAAACATTCTCATACAGACAAATTGACTTTGTTCCTGTTGGCTTTACTCCTGTCTCCCTGGTGTTCCAAAAAGGGAGAATTTACCCTCTGCAAATGCAAGGCTTATATGCAGTTTTTCCTGGAGCTTGAATAGTCAGACAAATCAGCAGGAACTTTTTGGAAATGATAGGAGCCAGCTGAGGTCAGTTTTGATCTGGTAGGAACTTTACTAAACCAGGCTTGATTAGGAGTCATTTTCATTAAGCCAAGTCAGTAGAAAATGCAGAGACCTGGCTGAAAAGATGTAACTCCTGGTGAGGAGCTCTTGGATGGAAATCACCTTCTAGATGGAGTCAGGGCCATGCTAAGTTGTTTATCACCAGAAAGGAATTTGTTCTTGATCAAGTGAACTAGACTAAGCAACTTTATTTTATTTTATTTTATTTTATTTTATTTTATTTTATTTTATTTTATTTTAAACTTGTCCTTCTTATATAGTAAGACACTTTCTGAGCCAGCAGCAACTGACCCACTGCTTTTGTGTATGGACAAGCAGAATTCAGTATGCCTTTTGTGGGCATCCTGAGGCCTGGAAGGAACCATCTCTACTTGCAGCTGCTGTCTAAATTCCACAGTGTAGTCTTCAGTTCAGTTGTATGGAAGCTTCTTTTGGTCTGCAGAGGTGCTGAAGGGAACTTGTCTTCTCTCTGTCTCGGATGCTTCTATTGGTAGAAGAGGTGTTGTGTCACAGCATGACGTGCAATGTACGTAATGCTACACTGAGGGATATCTGGCATGCCATGTCTCTAGCCGTGCAGTAGCACATGTGAGCATGCCCATGTCTATCTGTCAAGGCAGCTCACCCTTTCTCCCAGGATTATTTGCTTCCTGTTTTCTGTTGTTCCAGCCTAATGATGGCATACATTTCTCAGAATGCTTCCAGTCTGCCTTTCCTCTCATGCAGCATGTGATCTGTATTCTTAGGTGACTAGCTGAGGTGACCTGGCTTCAGTTCTCTGCTTTGCCACAGACTTTCTGCATGACCTTGGCTAGTCATGAAGTGTTTTTTTTCTCCAGCACATTTTCCTTGTAACCAATCAAATGACACATTTTTAGAAGCAGAAGGCAAACTCCAAGACTACAGCATGAACAATTTGGTGTGATGATCATTCATGAAGTATGGAGTACGCACATTTGGTCTGTGTGGTTGTGTTCGAGCTTAGAGTAATTATTGAATGATCAAGATCCTAGGTACATTGTCAGAGTGTCCTAGTAGGAATATGGGTTGCATGGCTAGAAATCTTTTGTGTTGGATTGGGCACCATTTACTGCTTTCTATCTTCCCAGCCTAGAACTGTTTCCTTGTTTACCCAGTGACAATAATAAGGACAGGATAGGACAGCATCAGTTTAAATGAATCTACATGAGGGTTTTTGCTGGTACAGTTACATCTTTGACTGGATGAGCTTTGTAGTGTGGGACAAGCCTTAGTCTTTGAGTTCTACAGTGACTTAACCATAACATGAGACATGACTGTGCCTCTTCTCCCTGTAGGTCTGTATGAAGATAAACACATTAAGGCTTGCACAAGCAGTAGCTGCAGGGACCACTGAAAAATTTTGATAGATACAGTGTGCATCATTTGACCAAGATATTGTAAGATGTTTAGTTCATCAGATGACTTGAAACATGTACACTTGATAAGTGGCAGTAAAAATGTGCATGATGTGGAGAGGTAGATAGACTGAATATTTTCCTAATTCTGAATATCCTTGCAATGCTACTGAAGATAGCAATGTTTTTATACACAAGGAAGGAAAAGTGTTCAACAAGAGAGCATAAAGGTAATCTGTTTACTTTTTAGCTACTCACCTGGCTTGTGCAGTCTTTTGGTCATTGATTTTCAGTTTGTTTCTCAAACAGAGTAAAATCATTGAATTGGGATTCTCAATGGGGAAGTGTGGATAATGGCACTTTACTGTAAATGCAAGGCCTTTCAGCTGGTTTTTGTTAGTCTCTGCTACAGGGACAGTAGTTGTGAGAATTAGTGCACTTAGATGTGAAATGGTCCAACTCTGTTCTTGAAGGATTCTGCTAGTGGAAGCTCTGTGACCTGATCCATTCCTTCACAGACTAGAGGATCAGACTGTCTTTCTTTTGGCCTAAAAACTGATGGCCTAGTTGACCTATCACTTTTGGTTTCATGAAGAGGTGCTAATCCCACGGGTTTCAGAAAAAGACATTCCTTGTGGCCTCTTTCACATCAGTGCATACTTGGCCTTTGTACTTTCAAAGCAGCATTTTTTCTCCCCTTCCAGATACCAGGGAACAAGAAGTTCAGAGTGTCTGGTAATGTAAGAGCAGTGTGATGCCAGGGGCCATACTGCGGGCAGCATAGCGTAAGGATGCTTATAAGATGGTAGTAAAGAAAGTTCATAGAAAGCCGTGGAAAGTCTACCTGGAATATCAGGAAAGGTGCTACATTCCTTTTCGCAGCTCTCAAAATGAATTCTTCTCCTGCGAGATAGTTTGGGCATTTCAGTGAATGGTAAGTGATCCATGCCCCTTCTTGCAACTTCTCACTAACCCACCACTGGGCCTTTATTCTGGAAAGGAAAAAAAATATTAAAGTTGTGTCAACAGGCAAGTGCTGTCTGTACTCTGTAAGAACAACATGTATCTGAGTGATCTAAAAATATCATTCTATGTTAAGAACCAGAGAATCTGTGTTCTTTGTAGGGACTGTCCTGTAACTAGTTGTAGGTAGCATGTGAGGACAGTTTTCACAGAAGATTAGGTCATTCTTTGTTTCCTGAATTGATACAGGTGTTGGTGCATGTACCTGCCTACCTCTAGTGGGTATGCATGAGGTGATGGTGAAGGATACTGCCCCTGAGTTACATTTTGAGAGAGATTCTGTACATATAAACTCTGCTTGGCACAGACAACTGGGGCAGATCATCAAGAAGCCAGAAGTAAGTTCCTTGTCATAGTGTGAGTAAGAGTATGCTACAGGCAGTTTTTTCCTATATTACTGATGCATAAACTCCACAAGTCTTTAATCTGATGAAGACAGATAAAGCAGAACTCTTTTGAGAGCTCTTCCAGTGTTAAGGTCTTTCCCAATGGGAAACTTTCCACTCTCTCTCTACTCACAGTCCTGACAACATGCATCGAGGTATGCAAAACGGTAGGGATGGAAAAAAGACTGATGAGTGGTGTCTACTTTCCAGGCCATTTCATCGAGCCCAGGAATCTTTCTGTCCCATCTGATTCCCTGTGTTTTTGTAAGGGCGGAGAGGAACTGGGCTGTACCTTACAAGGTTTTGTGGTTTTAAACTGAAAGAGGGTAGAATTAGACTTTTTGCAGTGAGGATGGTGAAGCAGTGGAACACCTTGCCCCGAGAGGTGATAGATGCTTCATCTCTGGAAACATCCAAGGTCAGGTTGGATGGGACTCTAAGCAACCTGATCTAGTTCAAGATGTCCATGCTTACTGCAGAGAGGTTTGACTTGGTGACTTTCAATGGTCTCTTCCCAAACCATTCCATAATTCTCTAAGTTATGTTGCTTTTAGATTTTTTTTTTTTAACAATATACTGTATACACAGGATTGTAACACAAACTGCAAAGGCTCTGAACAGAGCTTTTTGCCCTTCAGTACAAAGATTTCAGTCTTTTCCCCAGTACAGCTCTGCCTCTGTCTTCTAATGGGAGGCCTCAGAACAGGGAAACACATCCTAGAAAGGAAGAACAAGAGGGCAGGAATTAGATGCAGAGGAGAGCAGCTCGATACTAAAGGCCAGATAGGCTTTGACAGCCTCACACCAATGGGCTACTCTCCTCTACAGGGAGTTTACGAGGCTTTGGCTTGTGTGGCCACCTCTGCTTATGAATGAAAATCAAAACCAGATTGATGCCCCCCTCCCAACAGCAGCTGCCTGTTTTTTGCATAAATCTTGCTCCCCTGCCCCTCTCCAGGGGAGCTCCATAAAATAAATGGATTCATTACATGCGGATTTCCTTTTCCTTCTTCTCTGGAGAAACAAAGAGCCTATTAGACACAATATGGAAATGCACATACGCATGTACACATGTGCAGACAACATGAAAATGTGCACGTGCACATGCACTCTATAAGCCACCTCCCATCTCCATACCCAGACAATGCCATAAAATACGTACAGAACACTACCCTCTCCCAAACACACAAGCCTGTATTCATTCATGCAGATCTGCATCTTAAATTCTAAACTAAGAGGGACTGGAAAGCTCAGGGCAAGTTGCCTCCTCCCAGAAGGTGCAGCACTGAGTGGGGGTTGCTTTCTTTTGCCAAAGCTTCCTCTAGTGCCCAGGAGCTGTGTTTTTACCAAGAGTGTAAGGGCCCCATCCTTCTCAGAGCAGGGCTTGCAACAGGCTGCTCACAGGGGATGTCGTAACCACAAGAGCTGGGAGGCTGCCAGCTCTCCTTCCAGCTGAAATAGAAGAGGATGCTTTGTAGCTGAGAAAAGGCAGAGGGATGAAGGCAGGGAAATGGCTGGAAGCCCTTCATTCCTCTCATCTCCAGGTGGCGGCAATACTGGCCCAGGAAAGAGCTGGAAAACACACCTTCCCTGGAAAGCTGTGCCTGTGTGTAGTAGCCACAGATGCAAATCTCTCACACACACCTGCATACAGGGATGAGGGACACAATGGAAACCCCTTGCTGAGCAGGTTACACAAAGGTAGGAGATGTGTACATTCACCTTCATTGTGCTGCCATAAGGCATGGGCACCAGGACAAGACCGTAGTACGTGGGTATGTTCACACTGTATGCTGCACCCAGGTCAGAACCTGGGTCTGAGCACTAATCTGCTTTCCATGCAAGTTACAAACACCCTAACCCTCAGGCCCAATTCCCTCCAATGTCAGTTGGAAAGCCTTTGGGGCTCTGAAAGCCTACCCTCAGTCCGGTGCTGCTCTCTGCAAACAAGAGCTGAATTATAACAGTACTGGGAAATGGATTGCCTCTGCTTGCCTGACCGAGGAGCCAAGAGTGAGCTGGAGATGGAAGAAGTGAGCTGCTTTCTCTCCCTGAAGCCAGAGAATGCTGTGTGCTGGGACAGGGCAGGGGGACACAGAGGCTCAGCTGGAGGGTGGGAAGTAGGCACAATGCTGATGCTTACTGGGTCAAAGCCTAGGAGCATACTAAGAACATACTACTAGTGTCTGAGCCGGACCAAACTCTGCCAAATAGCTGGTGTTCGATGGAAGGAGCTCAACATCAATCTCCTTTTTCATCCAGAATTCGTAATCCTTTTAGCCGTTTTAGGAAGTGGTGTAAATTCAGGAGGGCATAGCAGCAGGCTTGAGGCAAGAGAGACCCATTCAGAATCAAGATGTGGGGCGAACAACACTGCCAGCTGTTCAGATACATGATCCAAGACCCAAATCATAAATGTCTCAGTAGTGTAAAAAGATAGTGCAATATTAGGCTTTCAGATTACACTCAGACTTCATTACTAGCTTTTCCTGGCAGCTATGAAGAGCATAAACTTTCCCTTATAAGAAGTATATTTTCATATATTGGAGTGAGTCTGAGAGAGGAGGCTTTAAGAAAAAACATTGACTGGAATGGGATGTCTGATGGAATCTAGAAAGTCAGTAGCACAGAGGGAGAAACTCTTCAACGCAGAGCTTCTGCAGGGCTAGCAAGAACTGAGGAAGGAGCTTTAAACAATTTGTATTGCCTTAAATTTAGTATTCTAAGCTCTGAGATTTCAGACATTTTGAGTTTGACCACAAAAAAATCAAGGTAACTTTAAAATCATGAACTTTGCCCCTTGGTTTTTGAGCCTTACAGTTGCTTTCAAACAACATTTTGTAGTTTTCCCCATAGTGAAAAGTACTAGAAACTTTTGTCATGTAAAAAACATGTTGTGTTGCGGTCCTAATTTTCAGTTTTCCCTACAATCAAGAGGACTAGACACTTGCATTATGTAGGAAATGTGTTACCCACCTAATTGTCCATCATCAGGATCTGGAGCTTTAAGGAAAACCAACAACAGTATAATGAGATCCATGACCCATCACAAGCACTGGCAATGCTACTTCAAATGGCTTCACTTCACTGGTGTCTGCAAGAACTTTGTTTACGCAGATACAGAGATTGCAATCTTGACCCTAGAAATGCTGGAGCCTTGAAATGGTCAAACTAGGTGAGCCTCAAAATCCATTTATTCCTAGATCCTCTCTCTGATGTTCTGGTGCTTTCTCTGATGCCTTTGCCAGATGCTTCAGGGGAAGGTGCAAGAACTTTGCAGGAGGCATATGTAACATAATATGTTCTGTGTTTAACATAATTTACTTTCTGGTTCCTACTCACTGAAGATGGAAATGGGACCAGGAATAAGAAATTGAGCATCTCTTCCAAAAGTATGGTTAGCTATCGTTATTATGTCAGGACTCTCTGATAGGACATCATTGTCCTATCTTTTTGTCAGGTTTGCTGAATGTATTAGGGAAGCTTAATCCTATTACAGGTGATGTGAATGAAATGATTTACTTTGATGAAGTTTTGAACCGATTGCTTCTTCATCTTACTATCTGTTCACCCCGTTGTGCCCAAGAAAAGAGCAATACACAATATCTTCCTCTCTGCAAGTGTTTTGTATGCTCAGGGTGCTTTCCGGTTGCCAGAATGTGTGATGCTGGGGATCTGTGCCAGTGATTTTCTTTGCTCTAGTCTCCCATGTACTTTACCTGCCTTCTTTTACAGACCCTGCTTCTGCCGAGCCTTTCCCCCTTCCTACACGTGTTACCTGAAAGATGAGGCCCTCAGCTCAGACTGAGTCAGCTTCTGGTCTGTTTGCTGCTGTGATCAGTATCTGCTACTTTCTGACTTGAAGCTCCGTGGCAGGGATGAGCTTGTGTGTGTGTACGATTGTGCCTACAAACCATGATTTCAACTGGAACCTCTGTGCTCTGCGGCAGTGCATGCAGCAATTAATAATAATTCACACTTAAATAAACCCTGCTTTGCCATTCACAGGGTTGAGCTAAGAGCTCCTTCTTGGTGACCTGGTGCCCAGGCTTAGTGATGGAGCTTATGGCCAGAGCATGAAGCCAATGGCTTGGAAGGGATGTAGCACTCCCAATTCTCCATGGGAAAGCAAAGGGCACTCCATTCTCTCCAGAAACAATTCTGCCTCTGTCTCCCTCCTTTGCCCCTTATCTCTGAGAACATTATGCAATTATGCAAATAGGATCAAAGGCTTGGAGATGTAAGACAGGCTGCCTGAATATTTACTGCCAGGCAGTGACAGGCTGTGCACTTCAGAGCAACTCTTCCTCAGCTCACAAATGAGCGAGGAGGAGGGTTGGATGCAGGGAATCAAGACCTGAACCTTCTCTGACAAGCACCCCTCTTTCTTGCACTTGAGAGGCACTTGCTGCCATTTGTTGAACCAGTGTCTCCCCTCTGAATGGAAAATCCAGCTGGAGATGTGCTCGTGATATGTGATGCTCGTCATTCACAGTACATTGGCCAGTTCTGCAAACTGGAGTGGGAACACCAACAGTCCCTCATGACTTGCCAGCCACGTGTGGGGTTCAGTAGTGACACTGCGTGTGGGCTTCTAGAGAGGCAAAACCTTTCCAAGCAGCACTGGGACTGCAGTGAGGGTGAGAGGTGGGAGCAGGGAGGGGTCATGGCACCCCTGTTTGGATATGAGCAAAGGAGTGGGTGAGTTTGATAACCTGTGGATTTGCTCAGGCCCAGGAGCTGGTGGGGATTTGAAGGTGAGGAGCTGAGCAGCTGGCACTCCATTGCCAGGTCTGCCAAAATGAGGAAGATTGTGTCTGTGTTTGTTTGGGCATTTTTTTGCACCTCCCTCACTGCAATCTGCCTCCAGGGATGGGGACTGCAGAGTTCAGCCTGGGCTTCCTCTTGGAGAATATCTTGTGACTTGATCAACCATAGTCATGTGCCTCCATCCCTGCCTGTTCCCTGGGCATGGGGTTCAGCTGTGGAGGCTCACCTAGGGGGCTGTGTGTGTGGTGGGTGGGCACAAGCCCTGCAGTTGTGACAGCCCTGCTAGAGCCAGGACAGGTGCTGCCAGGCCAAACTGCCTCTGCTGTTCAGCTTCAGAATATCAGCCCTGCTGCCCAGTCTTGCAAGTCTCCACACTGGAAGAAGAGGCCAAAGGAACCTTGGAGACAGCTGTGTCCTGACATCTGGGGGAGACTAGACAGGTTCTCAGGTGTAGGATGAAGACACAAACGACCAAGGCAGTGGCAGGAGAGCAGCATGCTGCATCTGCCAGCCTCTGTCGTCTATGCCTGGCCCACTGTGTTAGTCATGTCCTGGCAAATTACCTGCGCCCAGTCACTCCTTTCCCAGCAGTTGAGGCATACAGCAATAAAATCTGTTTGCACTTCAGACAGGTTGTTTTCAGGTTCATGTATTTGCTGTCCCAGCTGGTGATCCGCTGGAGAAGGAGAATATAGTAATGATGGGAGGGCAACATTCAGGCTGTTTGCAGTCTGTGAAGATCTTTCCTGCCCAGCACATACACTGTGCCATATGTTAGCAGATCTCAAGAGTGCACATTGGGAACTACGCCCAGGTTGCCTTCCTTGGGCTGCAGTGCCTGTGGATTGACCTGGGCATTGACCCAAATTGTTGAAGACCTGCAGCTCCAAAGCTTAGAGCTCTTACTGGCCGCTCTCTTTTACTTCCAGAGACAAAACCACAGCTACCCTCTGGTTTGAAGACAGGATGTGTTTTCCCAGTAGTAAGAGTTTGAAGGTAGCCTCAGGTCTGGCAGCCTGCACAGCCTATTAAAAACCAGCCTTATAAAATATACTCTAGGAAGCAAAATGTAGGAAAGAGGAAAAGGAGGAAACCACCAATTAGGAACAGTGCCCGAGGGGATGCTTTCTCCAGAGCCAAGAGGCACTCTGCCAACAGGGCTTTTGGAGTGGGATGGGCCTGACTGGAGAGGGCAGAACTGGGAGTAGCTGCCTTGCACAGACCCCTTCTGCTGTCAGGAGGGCTGGTCTTGCAGCCTAGGAGCTGCTGCCTGGGAAGGCAGCTCCCCAGGTGGGCAAGGGCTAGTGCCCAGAAGTGGGCAGAAGAGCAGAAGGAGTGCTGGGGAAAATACAGCCCACCTTAGTCTATGGCAACCAGCTAGCAATGGGAAATTCCTTCCTCCAGAAAGCAGCTTTGCCGAAGAGCAGCTGGGAGTAGCTTGCAAAGTTCTGATAGCCAAGTTTCTCACAGAATGGCAAACCTGTGCCTGACCACAGGGCTGCTGCAGGCAGACAAGGGCTCTGGGGCTCAGCTGTGAGCAGTGAGAATTAACTGTGCAAAATGAACCCACAGCTGACATACAGCTCCTGGAGTGACCTCTTACACTGTCAGATGTAGGTTGGTAGACACAGAGGACAAAATGTTTGAACTTTGGGGCATCCTTCCAGCTGTTTGGTAAAAGCCAGGGGATTATTACTTAGTTCTTGGTCTGTTGGGCTGCTGTGTCTGGCTAGGAGTCAGGATGATTGTCCGGTGGTGGCAGAGTGTGGTTTTTGGTGGGGGCTGTGCTCCCAGTAACAAGTACTGAGAGACACTGAGGGCTAAATGACCAGGATGTGGCTTGTGAACCAATACCATGTGCTTTCTGCTAGAGACAAGAGAAGTGGGTGTGCAGAGTGGCTTTTCTTTGCTCCAGTCTGTCTTGTTTTTCATTCTTCCTGGAGATGCCAGCTTCTTGTCAGCTTAGCAACCTGCTTAGACAATGGGATCCTGGGAGGACGAGGAGGTAAAGTACTTGCTTGGGGCCACTGTCCGGGGCTTATGAGAAAGACCTTCCACAGGTGGCCAGATGCACCTGAAATCCCATCTGCTTTTTGGGGTGCTAGTGGGAAATTTGTAGATGTAGGTCCCACTGTTTTCTCAGCAATTAAGGTGGTTCATCAGCTGGCTGTCCATCTCCTGTGGTCACCATTTACTGCCTTTGTAGTGAGCATTTGGCCGATCTCTGCAGAAGTTCAGCACTTTGCTCCATCTCATTAGTAACTGAATATGTGCTTTATGGGCAGCCTAGCTGTCCTCACTGGTTGTCATGAGTGAAAGCACACAAAAGTGGTGCTTCAGGTCAGATCTGAGCACAGTGGCCACCCCAAGCACTGTAGGCAGTGTGACACAAAGTATACTGAAGATGCTGTTAAGTGAGAGCTGCTTAAATATTTGCTTGACTTGAAGCAGGGACTGAGTTCTCAGTCTGTAGTGTGGATATTTTGCCCAGCCTGCAGGTTTCTGTGTGGAGGTGTTCTCCCTCCTCCCAAGGATTTGTTTCATGTTGTGTAAGATAATCAGTGTATGTTAGGTGAGAGGTTTTTTCATGGGCCTCACCTTCTCAGAGGAACCACAGCAGTGCAATGAATCAGTCTGTTTTGTTGATACAGATGATGAATCTGGGTCTCCCACATCCTTCTTCAGTACCTAATCTTCACTTGTGTGATCTGTCAGCCCTGATAAGGTTCCACAGAAAAGTTCCTTTCCAGTAAATTGATACATTGCTAATAATAATAAATAAAAAACAAAACCCCAAACCCAACCCAGCCAACCAACCAATAAAGCCCCACCAACACAACAACAACAACCTTACTGAGAAATATCAGATCAGGTCTAGTCCAGAAGTCCAGCCATGTCAGTCTTCTTCCTAGAAAAGAATCTGCACCAGAAATCATCTTGCATTATCTGAATCTCATAGAGAAGGAAATGCACTAGAAAGTCACCAGCATTTTGCCTACTGGTACATGCAAGTGAAAAAACAGGAAGGAGCTTTAGTTTGACACACCAAGTACCAGAAATCAGATTGTGTAATAAATTCTACCTGAAAAAGGGAACAAGAAGTGGTTAGATGTTAGAAGGGTATCTTCTGAGTCACTGCAGGATGAACAGGAAGTCCTGATGATTCAAGATTTGTCACTTTCCCTTGATGAACCCAACAGCACATCCTAATGCCGGGAGAAACTAGGTTGTAGGGAGTCTTTCTTCCACCTTAAGTGTAGATGTGTGATCTTCCTCTTCAGCAGAGGAGTCCAGTAGTATTTTTCATGAGAAGAGTAAAGCCCTGTCCATAGCATCCTGACCAAGACTGTGTGTGGAAATCTTCACTGTCTCAGTTTTCAAACCACAGTGAAATCTCTCCTTATTTCAAACACATTTTACTCTGTGATAGTGTGCATATGAGTTAATTTGTTAATCTAGTTGAGGAGCTAGTTCTCTTGCTCACTAGAACAAGTTATATTTATCCTTTTTGTTACTCATAGCCTTTATTTTTTTCTCTGTTTTTGAAATCCTGAGATGCAGAGTGACTCTGATTGGCTACTTGTGGACAACACAGTTGTTTAGTGTGTGCATTTTGCTCCAGATGAGGTTAAATATGTGCTCTTTCAGCTTTATTTTGGAAAAAAGTGTTACTGGGATGAAGCTTCTTGTGACCCTCAGTCTGCTTTATGGATGCTGTGGACCTCAGTTATTGGGATGTAATGACATTAATTAGTAATAACAACCATTATTCCTTCTCTACTGATAATTTCTGGAGCAGTGCTTTGCTGCTGTGCATCTCCATCTGCCCTCTTCCTCTTCCCTTCCCCTCTGCCCATCACTTGGCATGTGTCTGTATTTCCCACTTGCCCACTGTCCAGATACCTTTGGGAAGCACAGTCCAAAATCCTGCTGTGACTTGTTAAAAGTGTTCCATTGGCAAAAAAAATCTTACATTTCATAACCAAGTCAATAAAAAGGAAGGGCTCTGCATGGATGACTCATTGAATTTCTGTTTGCTTGTAGCAGAAGCAGGTAAAGGATTTCCAGTCAGTTGCCAGTGTGTCTCACTGCAGATCTGTTGAAATTGCATACGTAATATCAGTCCCAGTTGTTCTACCAGTGAGCTTAAGAGAGCACTTAAGGCCTTTGAGCAGTAGAGTTCCAAGAAATAATGAACATATGGAAACCATGCAGACCATCCCTGGCCTGCTGGCTATTGCAGGCCTCATCCTCACTGCCTCTGCCAAGTGCAGCCAGAGGAATGATGTCAGTAGTTGCTCTACAGGGTTCTGGAGAGCAGTGAAATGCACCCAGTGAAGTCAACGATGACATTTCAAGTCCTGGGGGGTTACATGACCATGGATTGCCCCCACGCCTATTCTGCTGGATGCAGATCTGACAGCAGGACCCTTCAGCTCCTGGAGTACAACTCATTATATCTGGGAACAGAGCCAAAGGGGAGTGAAGGAGACTTCAACTGGTGTGAATCCCAGCTGCATGTCAGCTTAGCAACACAGATTTTAGTAAATACATGGTCCATGACTTTGTGCTCTCTGTTGGATTTTTGTTGCATGCAGAGGCCCATGTGGGAGCTGAGACCAAGAAAGCTGTGGAAGTAGCTTCAGCTATTAGCCACTGGGCTCTACCAGCTGCCTCCCAGGAGCTACTCCTCGCAACTAAACAGTGGGAGCAGTGGTTGCTGTGGGTCCTGCAGCAAAGAAGGCAACAAGCCTCCGCTCACCTTCCAAAGCACTCACCCAGCATGTGATACACGCTGGCTGCATCCACTGGGGAGCTGTGCTGCAATGTCACAGGTAACAATGCGATGGGTGACAAGTGATGTCCCTCAAGGGTCTGCACTGGGACCAGTGCTGTTCATCAATGACATAGACAGAGAGACTGAGTGCATCCTCAGCAAATTTGTAGATGATAACCAAGCTGACTGGTGTGGTTGATAAGACTGAAGGACAGGATGCCATCCAGAGGGACCTGGACAGGCTGGAGGGGTGGGCTGAGGAGAATTTAATGAGGTTCAATAAAGCAAAGAGCAAGGTCCTGCACCTTGGTTGAGGCAATCCTCAATATCAATATGGGCTGGGGGATGATGACATTGAGAGCAGCCCTGCAGGGTACCGGTGGACAAGAAGCTGGACATGAGCCAATATGAGCTTCAAAAGAAGCATGGCCAGCAGGTCAAGAGATGTGATTCTGCTACTCTGTTCTGGTGAGACCACCTAGAGTACTACGTCCAGTTCTGGGGTGCCCAATAGAAGAAACACATGAACCTGCTGGAGTGAGTCCAGATGATGGTCACAAAGATGATCAGAGGGCTGGAACACCTCTTCTATGAGGACAGTCTGAAAGAGTTGGGGCTTTTCAGCCTGGAGAGGAGAAGGAGCTAGGGAGACCTTTTAGCAGCATTTCAATCTCTGAAGGCCAGGGAAGGACTGTTTGGAAGGGCTTGAGGTGATTGGATGAGAAGCAATGGTTTTAAACTTGAGCAGGGTAGATTTAGGTTGGACACTAGGAAGAAGTTCTTTAAAATGAAAGTAGTAAAATGCTGGGACATGTTGCCCAAGGATGTGGCTGAGACTCTGGAGACATTCAAGATCACACTTGATGTGGCCCTGGGCAGCCTGATCCAGTCAGAGGTGTCCCTGCTGACTGCAGGGAGGTTGAACAAAATTAACTTTAAGGGTCCTTTCCAACCCGAAGCAATCTGTGAACCTGTGAATGTGTAAATGCCAAATGGTAAAGAACTGAAGACCAGAATGAGCTTTGAGGAGTAAAATCCTTACATTAAAAACCATGTATTGTAGACTCAGTTTGTGCCAAAGGCTTTTCCTCCACTTTTTTTAGATGCACCTGACCTTAGAGCTGCCTAGCATTGAGCTGAGGATTCTGTGTCCGTGTTGTGAAGGGTTGATGCGTATGGATGAAGCCAGCCCTGCTTTATGCTTTATCCCTAAGTGCCTCCACAGCCCTCTGAGTTCAGTGGGTGGAACAACAGCTCTTTCAAACATCGATGCCAAGTGACTGGGGCAGGACTCCAGGGCTCCCCTTATAGCTCTAGGAGTTGAATTGACCTAATAGATGAAGGAGGCCCCTGAGAGACAGGACTACTGAAATCATGTCCTAGCAGTGAGAAGGGGTGAAGCTGGGTGGCTAGGAGAGGGGATGAGGAGCCAGGATTCATGGACTGTAGGCCTATCCATAATGAAGAGTCTTTAGGGATTGTGATGGGGGAGAATATGGCTCAGGATTTAGCACTATTATGAACAAGCTGCCCAGAAGCTTTATTTGCCTTTGATTCTGGTACGGGTTCATTCATCTTTTGTTTGAGGCAAGATCCAAATCTACTCTTTTGCCTTTGAAATGTCTTCTGCTACTTTCATAAACAAGAAAAAAAAAAAACCAAACAACTTGTATGAGTAAACAGATCCCACTCTATCCTCAAAAAATGAAAGCTAAGGCTTCTTTTTCCTCAGGCCCCACAGTGGACAAATAAGAAAGCTGACTCTCTGTGTATGCAACACCAAGTTGGGCTGATGAGAGCAAGTGAGCCAAACGGGGATGGCAGAGGCAGCATCAGAAGCTGGCACTTCCACGTGTTGGGAAAGCCTTGTGTGCTGGATGTGGATGCCGCTGAGGAGGAGGAAGATCTTCAGCTCTGAGCCTCCAGATAGTTCAGCTGTTGAGTCAGCTGGGTCTGAGGCTTTGCAAAACAGTGAGAGGGCAAGGGTGAGCAAAGAGCCAAGACTGTGCATGTGTGAGAAAGAAGTTTCTCATCTGGCAGCAGACCAAAGGAGCGGCCACATTGCTGCAGCCCTTGGAGACACACTTGCAAACAGACATGCTGGCTTGCACACGCACACTCTTGCTCACACACATGTATCACTAATAGTGCATGGAGGCAGCTCTCAGAGGCCAGCCCTTGTCCCTTTTAATGGCCAACATCTGGCAAGGTAGCTGGAGTGGAGAGAGACCTGGGGCCAGTGAGCCCTGGCTATGAGAGATGAAGTGGGGGTGCTGAAGGCTAGGTTGGAATGGGTTGTAGTAGGCTTGTCTCCTCTAAAATCAGCCTGCAAACACTTACTCTTGCTTCCTCTGCAAAGGGCAGAGGTTGAGCAGCTCTCTTTTATGTTTTGTGTGTTAAAGAGCTGCTGAAAGACAATAGTGTGAAACCTTCCAAACCTGGCTGCACTGGGCCATAATAGCCAGGCAGGTTTTGCCAGCCCAGCCTCGCTTTGCCGAGGGGTCTTATCTTCCATACAGAGCACAGGAGCACAGATACTCTCCATGTATGTTGTTAGGAAGGATTTGTTATGTTGACGGAGGATATAGAGAGAACGTGTATTTACTCCACTGCTGCCTGCTGTGGTTCTGCTCCTTGCTTGCTCCTCAAGGTCGGATGCTAAGTGAGGTGGAGCAGAAAACGCATTGGTAGGGAAATATGAGAAAACTGCATTTCTTAAGTTAAAGCTGCTCTTCATCTGGAAGACCCCTGTGCTGAGCTGGATGGCAGCACCCCACCCCACCATTCCCCCCGCTTCCTGGCAGCTGCACCCCATCTCACCCCTAGAATTTATCTGCAGGGTCCCAAGGTGGTGATGTTCACACCTCGCCCAGGAAAATTTCTGTCCTCCCCATCAGAACTCTGGGTCTTGTACACCTCCCTTGTATCTCAGCCAGCCTGAGTCTGGACTGTAGCTATGCTGAGATTACAGCATCACAGGATGTTAGGGGTTGGAAGGGATCCAAGGAGATCATCGAGTCCAACCTCCCTGCCAGAGCAGGACCATACAATCTAGCACAGATCACAAAGGAACACATCCATTCAGGCCTTGAAAGTCTCCAGAGAAGGAGACTCCACAACTTCTCTGGGGAGCCTGTGACCCTTACAGTAAAGAAGTTCCCCCTTGTGTTGAGGTGGAACTTCTTGTGCTACAATTTACATCCATTGCTCCTTGGCCTATCACGAGGAGCAAGTGAGCTGTCCCCCAGCTCCTGACCAGCCCTCAGATATTTATAAACATTTATTAAACCCACTCTCAGTCTTCTCTTCTTCAGATTAAAAAGCCCCAGGTCCCTCAGCCTCTCCTCAAAAGGCAGTGCTCCAGTCCCCTAATCATCCTCATAGCCCTCCGCTGGACCCTCTCCAGCAGATCCCTGCCCCTCTTAAACTGGTGAGCCCAAAACTGAACACAGTANTGGGGAGCCCAAAACTGAACACAGTACTCAAGATGGGGTCTCACCAGGGCAGAGTAGAGGGGAAGTAGAACCTCCCTTGATCTGCTGGACACACTCTTCTTAATCCACCCCAGGATCCCATTGGCCTTCTTGGCCACAAGGGCACATTGCTGTCCTATGGATAACTTGTTATCCACCAGCACTCCCAGGTCTCTTTCCACGGGGCTGTCTTCCAGCACATCACCTCCCAGCATGTACTGGTGCAATTCATTACTCCTTCCTAGGTGCAGGACTCTGCATTTGTCCTTGTTGAACCTCATTTGGTTCCTCTGTGCCCAGCTCTCCAGTCTGTCCAGGTCTCACTGGATGGCCACACAGCCTTCAGCTGTATCAGCCAAGCCTCCCAGCTTGGTGTCATCAGCAAACTTGCTGAGCAGACTCTGTCTGTGTCTGTCCCCTCATCAGTATCATTGATGAAGATATTGAACAGATGCTGGACGCAGCACTGATTCCTGGGGGACTCCACTGGTTACAGCTCTCCAGCTGGACCTAGCTCCATTGATCACCACTCTCTGAACTCTATCTTGTAACTAGTTCCTAGTCCACCTCACTGTCTGCTCTTCCATCCCACACTTCCTGAGCTTGCTCACTAGAATGTCATGGGAGACGGTGTCAAGTGCCTTGCTAAGGTCAAGGTAGACTATATCCGCTGGTCTCCCTGAATCTACCCATTCAGTTGTGTCATCAGAGAATGCTATCAGGTTAGTCAAGCATGACTTCCCCTTGGTAAATCCATGGTGACTACTCCTGATAACTTTCTTCTTTTCCAAGTGCCTTCAGATGCCCTCCAGCAGAAGCCGCTCCATCATTTTACAGAGGTGGAGGTAAGGCTGACTGGTCTGTAGTTCCCTGGAATCTTTTTCTTGCCCTTTTTGAAGACAGGAGTGACACTGGCTCTCCTCCAGTCCTCAGGCACCTCTCCTGTCTGCCACAGTTTGGCAAAAATGATGGAGAGTGGCAGAGCAATCACATCAGGTAGTTCTCTCAGCACCCTTGGGTGCAGCTGATCAGGGCCAATGGACTTGAGGCACGTATCACCTGATGTGGTGCTGGGCCTTGGGAATCGAGAAGCTCACCAGCACCCTTCAACCTCTTATCATCTCACCACCATTCTGTCTATAAGGTGTTGGGTAGTAAGGTCTGAAGTGAACACTGGAGTATCTCTAAACCCAGCAATGTCCTTGAACCACAGCTCTCCCCTACCTGGGGTCAGTGAGGCCGAATTCTGCCCTGAATCTCTGGCTTCCAAGTTGAATGTGGGACTACAGAGGAAGGCTGAGGTTAGAGTGTGGCCACATGTCTAATTACTATCCCAGACATGTGTACACATGGCGCACTGTCACTGGACACAGTCCACACGTCCCCACTTGCTCACCACTGACTCACGACAGTGGTGAGTGGTAAAAATGGACGTGAGCGCTCTCTGCTAAGAGATGAGTAGTGTACATAAGCAGCCAACTGCGACATTCAACATCTGACATTGCTGCATTGAAGACTGGATTGTTTACTGTACAACTGTATCGAGTTCAACAGGGAATGACTTGGGACAGGCTTTCATGACATGCTTCAGGCTGTTTATGGATGATACTCATCAGTACTGAGGACATTGGCTTGACCTCCCCCCTGCCCCCTTCCCTTCCTTGAAATCCATTAGATGAGCGTTAAGCAATCAAAACACTAAGTCGCAGGTACTAAGGAAACACAGGAAGTCTTTATGCTGAGAGAAGGAATTCATGCTGGTGGGTGTTTGACGTGTCTGGGACACCAGAACAAGGCAGTGAGCAAGCTGTTGGTGCTTGGGGAACAGGCAAAACCTTGCCACCACCTCCCTCTTCACTAGATACTCCTGTGTGGTGACATCCAGCTACGAAGCCCTGCTGAAGGGGGTAGTCCACAGGGGACTGGCCAGCTGCCACCTCAAAGGCTTAGAGCGGTGAACTGAGTCCTTGCTCAGAGACAGAGAATAGCCAATGCAGCACACATGGGGTGGAAATTCCTCTCGCCTTGGAGGCTCTGGATGCTTCCAGTGCTGCCAGCTGTGAGCAGATGGGTCACAGATGTGCTGCTGCAGGGCACACTCACAACATACCCACATCTTTGCTGGTGGGCTCTGGAGAGAGCCCACAGTGATCTGAAATGCATGCAAGAAACTGGTTATTTTTGGGCTCTGTGGCCCTTTTGTTGGAGGAGCCAGTGCTGTCCCAGCTGTGGGATCAGCAGGGGTGCCTGTTACACCTTTACACATCACCCTTTCACACTTCCATGCTTAAGGGCTGGACAGCAAGGGTTCTATGTCTGGTCTCCTGACATGATGGACTGGGAAGACTGGAGAAGCAGAGCCTCTAAATGGTGAAGGGAGGGGTCCCGGCCATCACCCCCAGGCACTAGTGGAAACCCATTTTATAGCCTGTGGCATTTAGATGGAGTAGTTAGGAGGCTGCAGGGTAGTGTACTGTGACTGAACCACCACCATCCTCTCCCCTTGGCCTTTCACAGGCAGATAAAAGAATCATAATCATAGAATGTTTCAGGTTGAAAGGGACTTTTAAAGATCATCTAGTCCGATCCTATTGCAGTGACCCTAAGTGGAAGGTACAGAAGATACCACTGGATGTACCATAAAATTGTGAACTCATATATTTAGGAACAGTGCTTTCAAATGTATGCTAATACTTCTTATACAGCTGTGTAACCATGTAATGCACTTCAATATTTTCTGTTATCTTCAGCCTTTAAAGCATTTTCAAGCTGATCTGATTTATTACTTCTTGTCTTTCTGTTTACCTTCCTCAGCTAAGCAGCCATGCAGAAAGCAAGGAGGATGCTAACTCTTTTTAGTCAAGGAAGAACAGGTATTTTTAGTGCACAATATATTTAATCCTTAAATAAACACTTAAAATAGCACAAATTCATCTCATCCTAGAAATGCTCATTTTTTTTGGTGCTGATTATAGAGAAGCCTCGGATGGAGCCTTGAAGGGTAGGGAGCTATGTAGACATTCTGACACAGACACGAACACCGTGGTGACTTCCCTCCTTCATGAGGCTTGAAGCCCTGCGTGTTTGCTATCACCTAAACTTCTGACCTTGCATGATCCCAGGTTAACAACACTTCCTCTGCCATGTGAATCTGCTCTCTGTTATTCTCACAAACAGGAGTCTCAGACAGACTTTCGGTCTAATCTCACATGGCGTATATGGAGCCAAAGCTACCACATGTATTTGTGGTATGGCTTTCAGGCCACGCTTTATGTTTGCCTGCCAGCATATCGGACTTTCAAACTGTTGATGGCATTGGGCTGCCATGCAGCTGGAGCGGCAACCAAGAGTTTCGTGCAGTGCTGTGTCACTTTGAGATTGATCATGCTAACCCTCTGGGCCCTACATTTCTGACCAGCTTGACCACAGGTGCCAACTTTGTCTTTAAACAGGATGTCTCACCACCTACTACTTCTTTCTTGCCACTCACTCTCATCTCTCTGGATTCCGAACTGCCAGATGCAGGTCCCCATAGATAAGAAACTCCAGGGTGGTTGAGAACCTGAGTATCAGATCCAGAACAGATCTTCAGCTGTGGGGCATTGAAAGCCAGACCCACAGAAAAGTTTCACACCTAAAATGCTAACTGAAACTAATTTGCTCGTCTGTGAGGTGGAGCACTGGGGTATCTGGTCTGCTCAGGTCCACTGCTGAAGGACAGCTGAGATTGGGTCCTGTTTCAGGGGAATGGTGGAGGACAAAATAATCTATCAGAGAGTCTGAAGACTACAGATACTGGATCCAAAGCACTTAGATCCAAAAAGTTGGCACCCAAACCCGAAAAACCATATATGAGAACAAGGCAAGAGCTGTCTTCCCAGGTCAGGTTTCTGACTCTCCGGTTCTGGCTAAGGGCTTTTGATGGTATTCCACATCTCTGTGGTGCTGGGCCATGGGCTTCTGGCTCAAGAGGTGATTTTATTCTAGTCTCAAGCAATTCATTAAGCAGTTAGAATAGAAATCTCTCTCCTCTCCAGGACCTTGACATCTCATCTTGTGAGACTGCAGTCATAGATGTGAGAGTTTGGTGGCTGTAGAAGCCACCAGCAAGAACAAGCTGCTAAGTATGATCCAAATAGCTGCTGATGGGATCCAGAGACAGATCTAACAGGCGTGTTTTGTCCTTTGGTATCCAGGTCTGTTCTGGATATCTGGACAGAGGCACTGAGGAGTGAGGAAAGAGGACCCTGGGAAGTACTAGAGCTTATAAAAAGGTGGAAGGAAGAAGAAACGGCTCAGCCTGGGGTTGAATTGACTGAAACATTTCTCCCTGCTGGGTTACTACTTAGTATAGGGGACAGGAGCTTAAAATACAGAAGTGCCTTCCTCCTGCTGTGGCATCTAAGGCTCAGAGCCAGAGGGTGCGCTAGCCTGAAAGCCTGGGCATGAACAGTCACCTACATCATGAACGAGTGTCCAAGTGCGTGACTGAGTAGAAGTGAATCTGGCTGCTGAGCCGGAGCAGTTGGTTTAACGCTCTCTCCACTAGTTATTAGCTCGTTACAGAGTCAAGCCGGCATGTAAGGCTCTGGGCGCTTTGGTGAGAGCACTTGTGAGGGCAGAGGACTGCATTTAACCCTCGCCCACGGCAAGAGCCTGCCCGCACGCTGACATCTGCGCAGGCGGCCCCGTTCCTAGCCCCACAGCTAAGCGCAGTTCTCCGCCAGCACGCGCGGCCGCGCCTGCACGGCGGCAAGAGGCGGGGCTGGCGCGAGGCTGCCGCTTACGCCTCCCGCGCAGAGCAGGAGGCAGGCGGAGGTCTCCCCGCCGCGAGCTGCCGGCGCGCTGCCCAGCTGCGGCCCGCGCGTGAGGCGGGGCCGGTGACACGGCGGTGAGTCACGAGGCGTCTGTACGCTGCGCAGCCCGCGCCGGCTGCCTCTGCACGCAGCGCCGGCGACCCCGTGCCTGCGCCGCCAAGTCACCGCCTGCGCTTCGGCCCTGCCCCCGGCCTCACGGCCGTTGAGTCACGGGGTAGGGTCCCGGCGGCGAGCGAGGGGTTCCCGGCACCCCGCGCAAGCCTTTGCTCACGGAGAAGCCAATTTGTGGGCAGCTGGGAGTTACCTCCAAGGGCTTGCTGCTTGACAGGCCGGGACTGAGAAT
>VWZI01022566.1:133718-225908 GCA_013396835.1 Psilopogon haemacephalus
CCCCCCCCTTCTGCCCTGTGGTCTCTCTCTCTCGAGTGCATGCTTCTTGCAGTTCAGAGTGTCTCCAAAGCCATCTCTCTCCATGGGATAGACAAGCCCTGACACTGCTCCTGGGTGACTGGAGATGTGTGAGCTGTGACACCTTGGTACGCGCCAGTGCAGCCCCTCTGATGGAGGCTTTACCTCTGGGAGTGCGGTTTTCATGGGCTGAGTGCAGGGCCTTTGGGGTGAGCAGAGCAGTGCTTGCTGCTTGCAGCCTCAGGGTACTTGCAGGAGGGTTTTGGCTGCTACCATGTCCCCTGTCCCCATCCTCCTGCTCAGTGCACCCAGTGTTAGGCCTTTCCCTGCTGTGTTATCCAGGGGAGAGGCTCCTTTCACATGTCCCATATTTTCAGAGCTCATTGCTGGTGTGGGAGACACTGGGGTTGCAAATAAGGCATGGTAGCAGCAGAGACCTGACTGAATTTGATTCTGCTGCCTCTCATTCACTGTGGATGGGAGGAAGGAATATTTTGGCATTGTCCAGGCATGGATGCCAAACAAGCAGCCAGCAGAAAGGCAAATATTTTGGCTACCCCAACACATCTGTTTGGAAACAGCTCAACCCCAATTTTAAACAAAATGGGGGGAAAAAAGGCATTAATTGAAGACATGTCCTTAGGAATGCGATCTCTTGGCTGAGGCCCAACATTGGCAGTCTCACTGGGAGATCATGTGTCACACAGACCAGGCAAATTACCCAGGCTCTGCTGTGAGCCGCTTGGGCTGCTTTTGGGCAGATCACACATGTCCTGTGGAAGCTGAGAGAGACTGTGTGGCCATGTGAATGCATGGTGCTCTTGCAGAAGTATGTACTCTCCCAGGTCATATCTCCCCACTTCCCTGGGTAGTGACATTTTTTTTTCTTGGGAAGGACTCTATGTCAGCAGTTACCCGTTCTGTTTCATCTTTTCTGTGAAGGTCTTAACCCTGCAGAATCCTAAAACAGATCAGCAGGCCCTGACTGTATGTGTGGGATTTGGATTATTAGATTGGGAACAGCTGTTCCCAAGTCTGTTGACAAATCCATGAAGATATGGTGAAGTTTAGACACCTCTTTCATGACACTCTCCTTTGTTTGACCCCAGACCTTGTTAAACTACTTCACTTGGAGGCAAGACTGCAAAAACAGCTTCAGGTGGGAAACTAGTGTGCAATGTGGGTAAAAGTAGTCCTTGAGCTTTCCATGAGCTTCAGAAAGCTCTGCAGCCTTTCTTGAGCTTGGTGTTGCATGTAGCTAGGGTGTTTAGGCTGAGAACATCCTCACTGATACAGCAGTGCCACCATGCTCACTGCTGTGTTACCCTGTGCTTGGCGTGCCTTGCTATACTGGTGGCACCTCCCCATTTCCTTAGAGCAGAGGAAACACAACCTGCCCATATGCCTCAGTCTGGCACAAGAAAGTGTGAGACAAGGCCTGGAGGAAGGCCAGCTCCACCCGGGACACTGCATGTCAGGGCTCTCCTCCCTCTCACTCTGCCTCTGCCAGCAGAAAAAAACATGTGAGCTCAAGAGGTCACTAGGGCCTGGGAAGGGGGCTGGGCGAGCCCCACGTGCAGAAATGAGGATGAGGAAGCAACCAGCTGTCCCAGAGCTCCACTGTGCTGTAGCATTCTGCAAGGAATGAAGTCTCCGAGGGATGTGCCTCGGCTTCCCAGCAGTGTTAGTGAAGCCACACTGGGTGCCCCCGGAGTGGTAAGGATTCGTAGTGTCACCCAGGCTGCCTTGGTGTCAGCTGGGGGTGACATTCTCATGAACTCCTTTTCACTGCCAGAGCTGGCCATGCTCTGGCAGGAAGAAAGGCGATGGTTAACTACTGCACCATTTTTACACAGCCTTCTCCATCAAATGCAGTCTGCCTCTGGGATTTAATAAGTGCTAATGTTGGCGTACAGGGTGGAGGTGATGGGGGCAGGGAGGAAACCTTCAACTCATGTCAGTCAGCACAACTTTTTATTTTACAGATCTCGCTGCAGTGCACTTCCAAGTATGAACAAACCTAAATGAAGACAGCTGGCAGAGGCTTTTGTCATCTAACTCCTTCCAGATGTGTGGTCATACGCCATAGTTTCTGACTAATGGCATCCCTGGAGAAAGCCCTGGGGATGTAGCAGTGATGGGTGGATGAAGAGCATGCCAGGAACCTGTTGGTGGGCTGACAGCCCTGACTTCCCCAGGGCTACTGCCTGAGGATTCTGGTTGGGAAGAGACCCTCCGCTAATCCTCCCTTCCCCTTGAGATCAGCAGGGCTCAGCGTGTGGCATGGGGCTGCATCTGCCATGCCAGGCACCTGGGCAGCTCTCCATGGGTGGGTGAAGCTACTTAATCCAAGAGTGATGTCCTGTGGAGATAGCTACTTCATGGCCTGGAAGGCAGAAAACCACACTTTGCAGGGTTGTGCTGGAGCAAATTAGCAATGTTTTCTGATAATGAATTGAGGTTGAAGTGTTTATGCTGCTTCCCGCTTGGAATCCCATTCAGGTCTCTCTGTGAGATGCCTCTCCCTGCTGCAGAGATTTCAGAGAAGTCAGTGTGGGTGGGAAGATTTGTAAATCCTGTTGCCTTCCCTTAAAATATGTCCCACATCCCCGTTTTATGTTCCTGCGTGGCAAAGGTTTTCTTAGAGCTGTGCACTGTCTCCAGTGGGTTTAATTTCCTCAGCTCCTGTTGAAAGGGCTGTGCTAGTTTTATAAGCTGATGCATGGGGGAGTCCCAGTGGCTTGGGTATGAGTCAGGAGTTGGGATAGACTGGACCCTTCAGCCTCAGGTGGGAGATACGTCCTCCCAGTATACTACCTCCTTCACACTCTTTCAGAAACTGTCAACCAAGATCCAGGCTTGCTGGTTGGGCGGAGAAGTCATTTTGGGTCCTCCCATGGTCCCTGTTGTCCTCTGTTTTTCCTCTTCACACTGTTGTAATTAACCTCTGAACTTCGGCTAATCCCAAGATTAGCCCATCACGGGCTATTGGTTAGGACCCCCATCACCCCTTGTGTGTACCTGCAGCCCTGACAAATTTGCAAGGGGGTCCAGAAAGCCAGGTTACCCCTGAGGTTGGAAGAAGCTCATAATGCATGGGGAACGGAAGGAGCCTGGAGGGTGGTGAGAGCTAATCTGTGGGACACTTGTGGCTGATAAAGACTTCCCAGAATCTGGGAGCAGGGTAGAGGGATGCAAAGAACCCCGAGGGCAGCCACTTTGGCATCCCTAACTTGGCCCTTTCTGCCAGGCTGCATGGCCTGAAGATGGAAGGGGAAATTTGCTGAGCTTTTAGTGAAGGGTGTAACTACTTTCCCTGCAGGTAAAGGCAAAGGATTAATTTATGGCTTTTGTTGTCAGCATCTCTTCTAGGACCTATGTGTTTTCCATTGAGAGGATGTCCTTGGGAAAAGAGAGAACTTGCCCGTGGGGTTTAATTCAATCTCAGTGCTTGAGATGCACTCCAGATATGTGGATGATCTCTCTGCTCCCCTCTCAGCCTTCCTCCACCTTGTCTAGGCCTCCCCAGAGGCACTTCAGAGCTCTCAGTTGTCCCATTTTCCCAGGAACCTCAGACAAATTCACATCCAACCTAAGAGAAGCAGCCCAGTGACCTCTGACTTGACTTCTTCATCAAGATGAAAACTCTGAGTCCTGATGAAGCATGCACCAATACTTTGACTGTATAGCCACAGCTATGACAGCTTTTTTTTTTTACTTCCAGCACATCTTGTTGTGTATGGTGGAAGTAACAGAAGTAGCAATGGACTCATGCTGGGATTTGTGATTTTAAAAATGTGGGGGTTGGACAAAAGGAAAGCTGAGACTGCAAGGGAAAATATCATAGACAGCAGCAAAGACATGCAAAATGGACCCTAGTGTCAGTGTTCCCTAGCTGAGGTGTGTGTCTATGACCTTCAGTGGCTGCTAAACCCTTTGCCTTAAATGCTTGTACCCTCTCCTTACAGTGTAATTCCATAGGCAGATTTGGGGCACCTCTGGAGAGACTGGAGCGATTTTTTTGCCATGCCAGCAAGGTGAGCCAGCTATGTGTTGTCTGGAGTGGAACAACCTTCTGGGGAAGCAGATAGGTTTGCAGTGGTGCAAGATGCAGCTTTCCTTCCTGCCTGAGGTGGAGGAGCAGCACTTTTCCCTGCTTTCATTGTGTGCTGAGGAGGGTGAGGGGAGGAGAACTGCTCTTGGTAGGCCTCCTTGAGAGCAAAGAGGTCACATGAGCTGGAAGTTTGTTTGCAGCTCTCATTGCGTGGAGCTGGGAGTGGGGCTGAACCCTAGGAGGCACATGCAAGCTCACAGAGGAAGTGGGTGATAAGGTCCTGTACCTGCTGCATGATATGCTCTGTGTGTACAGGATGTTTGGCTTCCTATCAGTCCTATCCAGAGACGTCGGGGATGGGGAGACACACAGACAAGCTTTGTGGTTTCTTTAATCTGATGGTTTCCCTGCCTCTTTCTTCTACTTGCAGGCAAGTTCCTGCATGAGACACCTGAAATGACAAACTGGCACAACATGGCTTCACTAAGGGCAAATAATGTCTGATGAACTTGGCTTTCTATGATGGAGTTACAGCATCAGTGGATAAGGGAAGAACTGATGTCATCTACCTGGACCTGTGTAAAGCTTCTGACACTGTTCCACACGACATTCTGGTCACCAAGTTGGAAAAGAATGGACTTGATGAACGAACCACTTGCTAGATAAAGAATGTGCTGGATGGCTGCACTCAGAGAGTTGCAGATGGTGGTTCAATGTCCAAATGGAGACCAGTGACAAATGGTGCCCCTTAGGGTCTGGCACTTGGACCAGTACTGTTTAACATCTTTGTCAGCAATATGGACAGAGGAACTGAATGTGGATGACACACAGCTGAATGACACACAGCAGAATGACATGCTGGAAAGCAGGGATGCCATCCAGAGGGACTTGGACAGGCTTGAGAGGTAGGCCAAAACCAACCTTGTGAAGTTCAACAAGGCCAAGTACAAGGTCCTAGACCTGGGTTGGGGCAATCCCAAGCACAGATATGGGCTGGTTGGGGAGTGGCCCGAGAATAGTCTTGAGGAGAAGGACTTGTGGGTGTCAGCAAAAATCTCAGCATGAACTGGCAATGTGTGCTTGCATCCCAGAAGACCAACCTCTTCCTGGGCTGTGTCAAAATAAGTGTGGCCACCAGGATGAGGGAGGTGATTCTCTCTGTCTTCTCTTCTCTTCTGAGACCCCAGCTGAAGTCCAGTTCTGGTGCCTCTAGCTTAAACTGAAGGCCTGTGGTGTGAAGAGACATGAGGGAGGTGCTGGAGTGCTTCTTCCACTGTGGCCTGAGGGGCGCCTGCCAGAGTGTGAAGGACAGATCAGAGGGGGCCTTCCCTCAAGTGGAGCAAGCTTATACGAGCAGAAATGAACCATAAAGATGATAGGAAACTGCCGGAGAGCAGCTCAAGTCAGAGATAGGTGGAGGCTAGAAACGAGTGCAGGAGAGCTGTGACAGCCAGTGGTGAAACAGAACAGCTGTTGTGAGGAAAGGCACAGCACAAATGAGGAGGTTGGACTTCAGGGAGCATTTCTTATCCCCAGGAAGGGGTTGTCTTCTCTCTGCTTGCATGACTGGACATTGATGAGACTGTTCATAGGTCTCAGTCACACTGACTTCCTGATGGGATAGTGGGCTAGAATGAAATCAGTGGGACTTTCCCATCTCATCACTCTTCCTAGCAGAGGCAGTGAACCGGGTAATGGAGGGGAGACATTAGGAAATAGCATTATGAAGTGCAAGTACCTCTGGGACATCACATCCTGCCCCATCTGATTTCTGTGATATCAGGACGGGAATCCCCATGCGCATCTTGAGCCTCTGAGTGATGCTTGATTTGTAAACACTATTGAACAAAAAGATTTTAAAATACTTTTGAGATGATTCTGATCTTTGCACATTGCTAGGTGCTGGAAGAGGTCTGAGCTGCCCACAGAGCAGGATCTTGGTAAGCCTCAGGCATTCCACTGGGGAATCTGTGTCTGCAGAGAGGAAAGCTGCTGGGAAGAAGCCCTGCCAGCTCCTGTGAAAAGTTTTCATTCATTACCGTCCAGGTGGGAACTGGTACAAGGTGATGAGGGATGTGTTTCATTCTCAGCAGAGCCAGTAGAGCTGGTTTTGATCAGAAATGATCTGGGACTGGACTTTGGCACTGCTGATAACTGCAACCTGCTGCCTTGAGCACTGCTTTTCCCACAGGAGACTCACTTGTGTTTGCATTTGGAAGAGCCTCACTTGTTCCCTGCACTGGTGGTTGAACAGCTTCCAAGGCAGCTTACTTTTCTCCCTTTTTATTGCCATTATTATTTTAAAATAAAGTTCCCTGATTAGCTTCTCAGGCTCTGTGGTGGAAAACCCTAGGAATTAATTTCCTTTCCTTGGCCACTCACAATGGTTTGCAGGCCAGCTCAGTGTTAACACAAGGAGAGACTCGATGTGGCAGCTCCCAGTGGGGTAAGAGAAAGCCTGGGACATCCACCAGCTCTGTCCCAATGACACCATGCACTTTGGGAAGTGCCAGAGGTAGGAGGAACCTGAGCCAGCCTGACTGACCCAGAGCCTCCGGCAAACTGAGGGGAGGTCCTGGTCCAGCCTGGGCAATAGCCAGGGAACTTAAGGCATGAGCATACCCAAATCCTCAGTGCCCTGTGCTGGCATTTTCCTTTGCAGAGTGGAGATGCAGAGGCACCAGCAGGAAGGGAACCTGCCATAGTTGGAAAATGTCATGTATTAGGGCCATGCATTTTAGTGGGTGGGCTTCCCAGAGAGGGAAACGGTGGTACCTGGAAGCACTTCAGTGGTCAGCAAGCTTCTTCAAATGTACACTATTGGGAAATAACCATACAAGTTGCTCTGGGCACCTGTTCTCCACCAACTCTTAATCCTCACTGATTTTCTTGTCTATAGCCCCAAATCTTGTCTAGATATTCCTGGCTTCTAGGACCCTGTGGGGAAGAGGTTGGAGAATCTTAAACCGTTTTTCACATTTCACGACTCTTCCTGTGCTATCCCCGTTGTCCTTTACTCTTAGGCTGTGTTTCTCTCTCACTGCAGCAGTTCACCTCCTTGCCAAGCTTTGATCTATGGGTGGCCTGAGGGAGAAGACACCTATTGCCAGTACACACTGCTTTGTTTGCCTTCATTTACTCAGGGCCTTCTCTCTCCAGCCAACATGGAGAAGATAACATATCTCTCCCTCTTTTTGCCTCGTTTCCCTTTCCCCTTCATTGCACGTATTTCTCTCTTTCCATCCCTGTGACTGAAACTTGGCAGGAAATTCAGGGACATGCTCAGTCATTAAAATTACTATCCCAAGGAAAAGCCAGAATACAGCCTGAAGTGGTGGAGGGAGTGGGAATAGGCTCTTAGCTGATCTCCATCATTTCCACATCAGCTGGGAAAGAAAATGTTTCTCTCCTTGCTAGCAACATCTCCTGTCTGGCCCCAGTGAACAGGCAGTGCTTGTGTACCCAAGCAGGAGATGGCATCTCCTTGATGCTTCTGCCCTGACTTTTAGCTTGGAAGATGGGTGACAGCAAGTGCTTTGGGAGGTCCCTGGGAGAGGGGATAGACGGGAGGCATCTGAAGGGGGAAGATCCCTTGACCAGGGCTCTGGAACCAGCATGCTTGTGTAAAATGGTAGTGCTTGGGTATGTGTGCATTTGTATGTGCATGACTTAACAAAGTGGGATGCCTCCCAGGACAAGTTACTTGTACCCATCATGAAAAACAAAACCGCATGGGCAGAGGTTTTGTTTTTCATTGCTACTCCATCTTTCCCTGTCTTAGTGCTGCATTCTTCTACAGAGCCTCCTGCCCAGCTTTAAGCTCCAAAGTGACAGGACAGGCTGCAGACTAGGGAACAATTTGGAAAATGTGTGGTCTCAAGCAAGGGAGTGCTGTGCCCTTGCTGGTAGCTCAAAGAGGAAATAGGGACAATGTGGTAGTGGACTGACTGGTTGGTGCAGAGAAACCCAGAGAGGCTCTGGTATGTCCCATCTTGCAGTCTCAGGTAAAGGAGGCACAGGCTAAAATGCAAAGGGGCCAAACTCCAGGGTCGACTGCACGACCCTCAAATCTAGCCAAACAATCAAGTGAACACATGTAATACTTCTAATGACCAAAAAGAAGCATTAAACAATTACCTCCTTATAAAGTGCCCCAGGTGGTGCTGTTTAGCCACTGGTATCAGAATCTGCAGTCTTTGGTCAGGGTCACCTTCTCAGGGTCGAGTGCCTGGCTGTGGTGATGGTGCCTGGCTGGACGCATGAAGTCAGGTGAAAGCTCACACAGAACAAAGGTGCTGCATTAGAGCAGAGGTGACAGTTTGTGCAAAGCTGCCTTGCTGTAGCTGGTGTTCTGATTGTAACCCTGCTACTGTTTTCCAGCGTGGCAGGGAGGCAGAATGCCATGATAGATGGCATGTCCTGTTTCTGTTTGTTGAAAAGCAGCCTAGCAACCAATGATTGAGTCCGGCATATGAAGAGAATGGTTTGTGGTAGCTGGCTGGACCATGCCTTCTTCAGCTTCACCTTGGTGCAGATCTGATGGTATTTTTACAGTATAGTCAATGGATCTGGTTGTACAACAGATCTGGACTAGACTGGGCTTTGATGTGTTGTGGTTTGATTTTGGCAGCTTCTCTGCGAGATGTGTTTCAGTCAATGTCCCAGCTACCCCATGGAATAGTGCAGATACAAGACATCAGGCAAAGTCTCAGCTGTGCCCGGATAAGACTGCCCTGTCATGGGCTGAGGTGATGTGAGCAACCTGTTCAGAGGTCTTTGGAAATCCCTGCCCAGATAAAGCAGATCTTAGGAGTGACAGGAAGAGGCAGTCTCCATAAAGCATCCTCTGGTACACCAAGCATGGATGCTAGCCAGACCATCTGAGGTTGGCTTGTTGCTACTCAGAGTGTAGAAGTGCCTCATGAGTTCTGTTAGGAAATCTCTGGTGTCCCCCACCATGGGATCTTGGGCAGCCTCAATTTACTCACTGACTTCAGCCTACCACCAGCAAGCTCTAAAGGAAACCAAACTGGTATGCTAGTTGAAATGGTCCTTGAAAGCCACTATCTCCCAAGCGGAAAGGAGCTTTATGAGCATTACTGGAAGCTGTTGTGGCCGAGTTACCAGAAATAAACCACCTCAATTTGAGGCCAAGTGCTTACAGACCACTGTGTTTCCCACTCTGGTAGCTGGGCCACCTTCCTATTGGCTTTGCTTCTCAGCAGGGAGATACTCAGTGTGCTACCCACTGCTCTTGCTGATTTAGGTAGGTGGCAACGAGGCAGGAAGACAAATGAGGGTGGCTTGCTGAAGGCTTCTGTTAGCATATATATATATATATATGTGGGGGTTTTTTTGTTCGTTTTTTTTTTTATAGAAGTGCATTTTCTGAGAACTTCTGTGTTTCAAAAGAAGTAGTAAGAATAGCTCCTTTTAATTCGCAGGCAATTGTAGGGCTCAAGGGCCGGAGATAGCTGGAATGAGAGGGTTCTGCCCACAGTCTGAGAGCAAGGGATGCGTCTCTGGAGAGGCACAGGTACCTCAAATGGAGGCTTTGCACACATGGGGGTGGCAGGATAAGTGGCCCTTAACCAACGCATCACTGCTGTTCTTCTGCCTGTCTCTGATTATAATTAAACTGCAAGTATGACGCATGAGCTATGTGTGAACCTGCTCCTCGTCAGGAAGCATGGGGGCTGATGCAAATACCCTTATCAGGTTTCTTTTCCCAGTGGGCCAGGACAAAGGGGCAGTGGCCTGTCAGCCCTGACTCAAAGCAGGGTTGAGGCAAGCAAGAACTTGCCTGCTCCATGCAGTGGGAGTCCTGAAGCCAGTGCTTTAATCACAACTCTATGTTTTATTTTCCATGAGAATACCTGGTGAAGTGGCAAAGGCTGAGAAAGATGCAGGGATGTGGAAAGTTTCTGTGGGGCTCAGGGCAAAAGGTGTAAACTGGTACCACCTCTGTTAAGCTGGGATGGGACATTGCCTGACAGTTCAGGACTCTTGATACTTTCCCTTGTCAAGACTTTGAGTGTTGCAGTCACAGAATCAACCAGGTTGGAAAAGACCTCTAAGATCATTAAGTTCAACTTATCACCTAACCCTTCTAATTAACTAAACCACAGTGCTAAGTGCCTCATCCAGCCTCCTCTTAAACACCTCCAGGGATGGTGACTCCACCACCTCTCTGGGCAGCCTGTCCCAATGGGCATTCACTCTTTCCATGTAGAACTTATTCCTAATGTCCAGCCTAAACCTGCCCTGATGCAGCTTGAGGCTGTGTCCTCTTATTCTGTCACTGGGTGCTCCTTCCCCAAGGGCATATTTTTTTGGTGGAAAGAGAGTGGCAAGAGCCTTCCAGGATACTGAGGACCTGTTAGCAGCATGCTCTTCCTGCTGCGCTGCAAACACATCCAACCCTGTAAGCAGCATGGCCAATGCACCAAGCCCGCCAGCTTGGCCAGGTTCCTAACCCCAAATGACAGAGCCAGTTGCCAGGCAGCACCTGGTTTTCTGCCCTGGAGTCAGGAGGAAGGAATGTGGGCGGCTCTATGTGTGAAGGCTATTGATGGAGTCGTGACTGTCAGCCCCACTCAGAGCTGGTCGCCAGCCTCCCCGGGGGTTAGAAACCAGCACAAACCCTTTCCCAGGGTGCCATGTGGTCTCATCTTGGATGCACAGGTCAGTGACCCCAGACTGGGGCAGCATCTAGCTCGAGTGGGTCGAGCAGATGCTGGAGTGTGTTATTGTGCCAACATGTGGCTCTTGCTTGGTGTAATATCTGGTAACTTACCTTGCATGTGGGGGTGCTATACCCCATTAAGTTGTTCTGTCGAGCTGAGGTGATGGCACCCAGCTCGAGGTCAGTCAGACCACATTGTCTGGCTCAGGATGTGCTCTTTCTTACGTTCTCACTTTCCTGAAGTCTTCAAAGGCCCTTGAAGAGCAGGTTATGGGCTCTGCAAACCATTCCTGCAACTGACAGCCTGCTCTTTCTTGTCCCCTGATCTCTTCCTTGTCACAGGATGATCAGTGTCTTTGGTGCATGGTCATAGGACTGGTTTTCTGCATTGCCTGGAGAGTGCAAGTCTTGCCATGTGGTGGGAGTAGCCATGGGTGTTGAGATGAAGGCTGGCTTCTTGTCACAGAGCAAGAGAAGGGCCAGAACAAGGAGAGATTTCCCAGCCCTTGAGCCAGCAAAAGATGGCAGGTATATCTTCATCCCAGAAGATCTCTGGATAGACCCAGTTATCTCTTGGCAGAGGATGCAGCAAGTTGTTGAGGGGGCACTATCCACTTCAAAATGCACATCTCTCACATAGTTACTTCCATCCTGTCCCTGAGCTGTGAAATTCACAAGAGTACAAGAGTAGAGGAAAACAGTCCTGCTCGGCTCCTAGCTGGGCTATGTGGTACGTGTGTCAGCATTTTGAGTGCAATCAGTTTTCTTCTGGTCAGTGAGTTTCTTCCATTGTCTGGGTGGGCCTTGCACAAGCCTTTGGGGGAAAGCAAAAGCTTTTTTAGAAAGTGGAATATATGACTGCGAAACCACAAGAGTGACGGAGGGTCTCAGACGTGGGCAGGAGAGCCAAAACGGCTCCTGACTTTCAGGATATTAGTCACTGTCACTATCACTTCCCTGGCGTGCTGCTCCCTGCTACCCACCTTTTGTCAGTGCCCTAATTCTCTGCGAGTCACACAGGATTTTGGGAAGACCACGCTTTCCTCATTGTCTGCACAATTCATAGTGCCTCATGGCTGCTCCGTGACATAAAAAACGTTAGTAAAATAACCACAACACATTCATTTTCATTCACACAAGAACTCAAATAGACAGTTTCCCTCTATATTTAGGAGTAAAGCCACAGGCCCTGAAAAAGTTCCAGCTGGTATGAGGCTTAGCCCACATAAATGTTTGTGAATACTTGAGGTATCATATTAGGAAACATTTTCTAACTGTCAGGCTGATTAATGCTGGAGCAAACAATCTAAGGAAGTAATGGGGAATGGTTCCTGTGATGTTTTTGGAGGGGCTTAGACTAGCATCTCCCAGATAGTATTGGTGATGCCTGAGCAGGGATCCTTTCATGTCTACACCTCCTTTCTGTCCTGGAATACAAAGTCCTGATCAATGTCTCTGTTTTAAGACTTTGGAGATCTCTGATGGGCTAGGCTTAGCCCGTGAAAGGAGCTGGATCCTTCCATCGCCATTCTTTGTGAGAGATCTACCAAGTCAGTGACTGAAATGATTCCTGGGGAAGGGCTTCAGAAGGCAGAATAGGAGAGAAGAGTACAAGTGACACGAAGTTGTGATGCCAGTTGTATGCTGCAGGGGTTCCTAGTAAGGCTCACCAGCAGAGGCACCAGCTGTTCTATACAGCTCAGCACAATATCAGCCCCAGGAGCTGCAGCTCTGGCGTAGAAAGGCAGCAAGCTCCAACGCACCTCGGCATGATGGAGAGAATGCAGGACTGAACTTACCTCTGCCTGTGCAGCACGTTACTTTATGGGTGTATTCAGTGTCTTACTAGAAGCCTAGAGGTAAAGGATCTGTTCTGGCATCCCAGACACCATCATGCTTCCAAGAAAAAAAATTATCCAATTAATGTTGATTTTGGTTTATTCAAGATGCCAGGGGTAGGCAATATCATGTAAAGTACAAAAGCAAAAGTAGTTAGTCCTTCACACAACCTTTGGGTAAGCATCAGGATGTGGTAGGTGCTGAAAATCTGTGACTCCTGAAGCTGACTACTCAGGCTCTCACAGAAAAGGTCCCTGCGGAACTCTCAGATATGAAGATGGCCTCCGGCCCAGGAAGTCCTGAGGCACAGTCATCTTGGGAGAGCGTGTGGAGGCAATACCACTGTTTTCTCCCTCGGGCATCTGCTATCAGCCAAAGTTGGAGACAGCGTGCTTGGCTAAATGGATGCTTGCTTTGACCCAGCACAGCTGTGCTTCTTCCCTGTGTGTAGAGCCCCAGGGAAGCTGCCGTTGTATGTAGGTATTTTGCAGGGCACAGCTTCGCGGGGACAAACAAGCATCCTCTCCCCTTTCTCTTGTGGAAACACTGATCGCCTCCTGTCCTCAGCTGTCACTGCTCATGCTGCTGGTGCTGGATTGTGCACCTTGTCTGCCGTCCCTGAGGACACACAGACATGGAGTTCCACAGGGTTAGGTGGGAGCTGGTCCTTCCGTACAGCTTTTAAACCCTACTGCCATGCTTACAGAGGGAAGCATGCCAACATGGAGGTGACCTCTGTGGGGTCAGAAGTCAGATGCCCTTTGGCATCTTTAGCTAAATACTCTGTGGTTTGTGCACCACAGATTCCCCTGGTGTTAAACTACACAGAGCCCTGTGGCAAGGAAAAGAGCAGGAGAGTCAGCACAGGGCTGCAGAAACCCTTCTGGTAGTGTGAGGAAGCTGGTATTCATGCCTGGTGAGGGATGAGGGACTGCTGAAACGAGGTCTACAGTATGAGCTGAGATTTGATGACACAGCTGAAGCCAGTCTTTGGGCAGTGCCGTGTGGGTGGCATGGGAAAGCATCCCCCACTTTGGTGCTGCTGCGTGCGCCAAGGCTGAGTGCCTCACAAGGAGCTTCTCTAAATAAATCTGTCAGGAAGAGCTGGGGCTTTGTGTGGAGAGGTAGGAGCAACACCTTGAGAGGACTCCTCTGAACAGAGGCTCCTGCCCTGCACAGGGCACATGAGGGCTTGGGTCTGCTGGCAGGAGGTCACTTTCCAAGACTCCTTGAGGAGCTTTACTGGTGGAAAAATCTGCCAAATTCCTCCAGCTCCTCCCTTCTCTTTGCCTGGTGCTCTCCTCTGGGATGTGTGTGACACAAAAAGTTTTTTTGTTTTGCTGCTTTCCTTTCCTTTCTCTGAAGGATGGAAAAGACTTGGATTGAACCAGACATCTTCCTTTTGCACCCAAAAAGACAATGTCAGTTAATTGAGAAGAGAAGAGACAATCAGTGATGGGGCTACAGCCACTGACCAAACCCTGAGTGGGGAGCTGGGGCATCCCTTACCATATTTGCACAGGGCTGAGCCCTGCCCCCTGGGCCCCCTGCTCCCACCCCTGGCCCCCTGCGACCTGCTCCCAGACAGGGTGGCCAAATGGCTGCCCCCCCACCCCGGCCCCAGCAGGGCTCTCCACACAACAGAGGGGCTGTGTGACCTGCCTGCTCCCAACTGGGTTGCTATAGGAAAGGGAGGAGGCAGGAGAGAATGTGTGGGGCCTATTCACACCCCCAACCCCAATTCACAGCGCCCCGAGGTAATGTTTGCCCGGCTGGCCGTGATCTTGCCTGATAAAGGGGCCTCCTAAAAGCAGGGGGTGACCAGACCCAGAGGGCTGGGAGAAATATTTGCCTTGAATGCCAGTAACGTGTGGAAATGGGGAGGTGGAGCAGGAAGGGGATGATAAGAAAGGACCCTTTGAAAAAGTGGGAGGTGGGGAAAATTGTGCTCCGGACGCCCAGCTGGCCTGACCTCTGTGGGGTCCAGCCATTCAGTAGGGGTGTTGGGATTGCCCTTCGCCACAGCCAGACGTTGGTGTTTTACAGGTACAGGTGCACAACTCCCTACAGCGAGGGTGTGTGGCAACTTGTATCCAGAGGTGGTTTTCTCCAGGGTTCCAAAAGTGGAATCAGCTCTGCATCAGCAGCATCTATATGCCTTCCCAAACCTCACCTTTATTTCTTTCTGTTTACCTGTCTCTGAATGCTCCCATTATTTGGTATTACTAAAATATTTCTGCTTTTGTGTGGTTAGAATGCCCTTCAGAGTCATTTTTTGCATATTGTAGTGGAGGATGGATTTTGTTTTGGAAAACCCCTTTAGCTGCATGTGAATTCTGAGAAACAAACCCAAAATTCCCCTTGTCTAAAAACAAGCAAAACAGAACTGCAGTGATCCTGCAAATGTTTCCCTGCATAGAATAGGAAGAGGAATTTTGGCACATAGTGGGGAGTGGCCACCTCTTAAATTTTCATAACTGCTCTTTGCAAATATTCTTTTCGTATGCTTGATATTATTCCTGATCAAAACAGTGAGGCAAATAAGTTTCTTCTATTAGGATACTCTGCAAGATAAAGACAGTGTTGTAAAGGAGGCATGAGGAGGGTGGTGTGAGACATCTGGCCCCTGAGGTCCAAACCAACTTGCATAAAAGTGTATGGCAAAGGACTGGTCAAACCATTTGTTCATAGGATTGTGCTTTAAATGAGCTATAGTTACTTGGCCAGGAGGCTCAGTATCAGTGGTCATGGCTGGGATCAAAAGAAGACAAAAAATAACAAAAATGGAACTGGGATGGAGGGACAAAAAAGAAAAATCATAAAATATTATAATGGTATTTTCACATGGGAAGGGAACACAGTCTTCAACTCTAGTGAAAAAGAAACAGAGGGGGTTGGGGTGCTGCTATTAAGAAAGGCTGGGAGCCTGGGAAAAGCACTTCTACAATGACAGAGGGAAAGGATGAGGGTGATTTAGGATAAGAAATGTTGTCATTGGCTTCAGCTTGAAGGAGAGCAGGTCTGCTTGTCTTCTGACTTTTTAAACAGCACCTATAATTGTAGGAAGAGAACAGACTCCAAAGAGACTGTGAATATAGTTGGTAAAACCCTCTGCTTTACTGTGAAAAAGATGCCTAGTAGTGGATTTCTCAACTTTCCTTTAATACAGAGACTACCGCCTCACTTGGAAAAAACCCCAACAAAACAATACCCCCCCAAAAAAAACCCCAACAAAACCAAGCCCTTGTGTGTGTTAGAGAAAAATAAAATGAACATCAAAATGCTAGGCTGGTGACTTTGGGAGGAGAAATGGTCTTCAGAGATGTGACTTCTGAACCTTGAAGAACAGCATTAATCGAGGGACAGAAAGCCTCAGCATTGCTTCTCTTTGGGTTTTAATAACATTTTGGCAGTTTTGCCACCTCCCCCTGCCCCCGCCACCCTGGCAGCCTTTCCACAGATGGCAGCCCACCAGCTGGGGAACATTGCCCCTCAAGCATTAAGGATGTGCAGCACAACAAACGGGGAACCTGAGACTTAATGTAAGCTTTATGTTTCATTTCAACAGCTTGATTTGGGTTCTGCCATTGAGTCAGCTGCTGTTAATCCTGTATTTATATTTACCAGATACATCTCTTGCTCTGTTTTGGGGAATTCTCCTGCAAGGAGCTCTTATGGATGATGCAGGCTGTATTGCAGAGAGTTTAGCTGTAATTCTTCTGCAAAAGAACCTAGACTTATTTGAAGTTTGCTGTTGTTTAAGCTTAAAGTCTGTCTCCCTGCCCCACCCCCTATTTTTGGTTAATTTAATATCCATCAAAGGATGTTTTTACTCTTGGCTAAAGCTGTTTCTTTAAAGCCTGTGTTGTGAATGACCTGGCGAGTCTGTGCGCTGTTTCTGAGCCCTCTGAGAGCTCCCGTGGCTAGCACGGATTAAAGGAACTAGGTCAGATTTCTAAACTATAGCATACATGATGCTGCTGTTCCAGCTGGACTATCTATAAAAGCTGGAAAAGAAAATCAGAGTCCTGGAAAGAGGTTTTGTTGGATGTGCACTTCCCAGAACTCCCCCGAAAAGCAATCCAACTGTGCAGACTGGAGTGGAGAAGCTTCAAAAGGTTTTCCTTAAATCAACCCAGCCGGCTGAAATCCACGGGAAAGCTTGTGAGAATTTTGCTCACGAGATGCAAGTAAGCAAAACAGAAAAGTATTTTTCTGTGTGCTGTCATTCCCAGCATTATTTTATGTGAACCAGTGCATAAAGAACTGTGTTTCTCCTTCAGCCTTAAATACAGGAAAGGAAGACTTTACCATCCTCTGCAAAACATTTCTCTCTGGGATGGGACAGAGCTCTGTCTATGCATATGTCATAGCACTTCAGAATGGCTTGGAATGTGCAAGGAAAAAGAAGTTTTCAACCACCGAAACTCCTTTGGGAAAACAGAGAGGCAGAACATGGTATGCTGTGATCCTATGCAGCAGTTTCCATTAACCAGACAGAGGGACTCTGATGAACTTTTTTGATCTCCAGCTTCTGCAAAAGGGTCCTGACCTCTCAAGCCAGGCTGGATCCTGGCCAAAGCAATATCCTTATTCTGTGGCAAATGCTTTGGGATCAGACCACGTGTGATGAGTACCCCAGATTTGCCTTGCATCGGGGAGAAACTATTGTCATGACCCCTGCCATGCCCTGGGAAAGTTACTTGGCCATGACTCACAGGAAGGAGAAAGCTTACTTTCTCTAGATCCAGGGCTTCTTCCTCAGTCCTTCCTCTCTCTCATGTTCTGTACCACATCTCACCCTACTCTTGAGTGCCAGGATTAAAAAGCAGCATGTGAATGTTGCATGGGCTGCCAGCCTTCCTGTGCCAACAATGGGGCTGGTACATGGCTTTCTTCTCCCCAGTGCCCCTGCTTCTGCCCCATGCTGCTGCTGCTGCCCACACGGCGCCAGCCTGCAAAGCTGCCTGCAGGACCTGGCAGCCCTGGCATGGACCAAGCACGGCCAAGCAGACTCCCCAGCGTGGGAAATTTCTAAAGCAGCAGCCCTCTATAAACCACATTTTCATTTAACTAGTCTAAATATATTTCAGTTTCAAAACACACAAAAATAACTTACAGAAATATTTATATGAACACTGAAAGGAACTTTCCGGCTTTGGAGATTCAGCCCATAGCCCAGGGCAGAGCCCGCAGCTGCCATCCTGTTCAGTCACTTCACTTGTTTCTGAGCCTCTTGCTTTGAGAGTGTTTGAGTCTCCTTTTCCTTAAGTTATCTTGCTTCACTCCACCCTGCCTCATGGACTCAGAGGGCTTTGCTTTAGTGAGGTCAAGACTGATATCGCAAGATAGTTTTTCTCACAGTCACAGTCATCGTAGCTCTCTATGGTACAAGTTTTCTTTCAGACCAACACTGCCTCAGCTCAGAGAATTCAGCTGCCCCTGGGATGGCGCCTGTTTGGGAAATCTATCCTTATCTTGGCCTCTCAATTCATGTGCTGCTTGGGGAAGAGCTCAGCTTTGGGTAATGCACACTGGGCCTGAAGATGGCAGTTTGAATCTTCTAGGTGGTTTTAGCAAGAAAGTTGCAATAGTGAAGGTGATAATGTAGCCTCCTGCTTTGTGGTTTTCACCATCCTTTATTCATTGCTGTCAATACTTTCTGCTGTGCCACTGTTGGCTATCTGGAGGTGTACCGACTTCTTCCCCTCCTCTCTGTGGACAATCCCCTTTGCTAAAGAAAGGCTAGGCTCACTAAGGCATCACAGTATGGCCAAGTTCACAAGTCCAAACTACTCATAGAGCAGTCTGATGGGCTGGGACAAAGATTGACTGATAAGGATGTGTGGTGTCATTTGTTTGTGTGTCACAGCTTTTCCAGTGACATCTCTGTGACACAAGATGTCTTCCAGGAGGTTTGAAATGTCTCCGTTTTTCATTTCACCAGATTTTATTTTTAAAATCATGACACACTATTTGTTCAGTACATACTGCAGCATTGATGAGAATCTGTCCTGTGTTTAGCAGGAACAAACAGCCCAGAGGAAGGTGTGCTTGCTGTGATGAAGAGTATTTGGATTACAAGAGGGGTCAGATGAGTGCAAACCCCACCGAAGCTGTATAAGCATTCAGTCTTGTTCAGTGGTGCAGGAGAACTTTCACTTAAAACACGAAACTACTGGCAAAGTTCTTCTGCTAGAAGAAATATTTGTGTTGCTGTAGAGTCAGTATCTTGCATAGGAAAAAAGGACAAACACTAGATAAAAGGTGTTTCTGCAGTGTCTTTTATGGGACCGGCCTCTGACACTTTGTGTCACCACCAATGAGGCTCTGTTTATGATTTTCAAAGTGAAGTTCAACGCCCCACTGGTTTGCTAATGATTTAGCAAACCAGTCCCCCTTTGCATTTCTTTTTATATGTAGGGGCTGGAGAGAAATATATGGCTGAGTGTGTTTTTGTTTTTCATCAAACTATAACCAAAAACTTCATACAAAGCAGTGGGAACAGACTTTAGGTCACCAATTAAATGCATGTAGCTCTGAAATGTCACACGACATCTATTTAAAACAGTCCAAACTCCAGGCTTGGATTAAGATCTGGGCATTCCTAAAAACACAGGATTAAACTGAAAGCTCAGATTTCCTTTAAAAAAGGAAGCTTCCTGCTGCATGACTGCATAAAAGAGATCAAAACTCTGAGCTAAAGAGAAGTGACGCAACAGCTTCTTCTGGAGTCCCAAAACACGGCGGGTATAGTTCAGTTCTTCGGTTTGCCCGGCTGCAAAGATGGACAGAAGTTTAGCTCTCAAAGCACTCCTACCTCTGCACTGAGGTTTACTGTGCCTTTGGTTTTGCCACTGCTCTTTTCTACAGGCTGAGCTGTGGAGTAGGTTACAAAGGGGCACAAAACTCACTTTAATTTTAGATTTATTTTTTTTTTTAATATCCTAAACCGTTTCAGTGAATGAGCTCTCTCTGTGGTTACATACAGTGATGTAGCGGCACCACTGTGGGTGAGGGATAAGAAGAAGGACAAGCTGCTGTGCAGGGTCAGTAACATCAAACTGGGACAGAAGCTGCATAGACAGCTTTGCTACCAAGGAAAAATTGTCATCAGTATGACCCTGCGAGGGTGTAACATTGCAGCACAGGTTCAGGAACCAGGTAGGAAAATTTCAAACCAATTCTCTTCTTGGTGATAATTGGTTCAGACTTACGCCTTGAGGTGGCAGCTGTGAAACGAGTGAGCTGTCCTGCTCACCTCATTGGGGTGTCCTTTCCAAGGCTCATCCATAGCGGACCCAAGCAGCCGCTTGTCATGAACTCTCATGGTCACAGGTGTTCAGGGCATCATTTGCATCCCACCCTGAGAGAGCCCTTTCCATAGAATAGATTTAATAGGGGCCACAGTGGCAGCAGGATGGAGAAAGGCCTGGGGAGGGATCCCATGAACCACCAGTCCTGTCTGGAGCAGGACATCACTGCTCTGTGGAAATCTCTTGTCTCAGTGTGGCACTCCTTAGCTTTCTGAGGAAATTAAAGTTTAAACTGGGTATGCCTGAGGACTGCAGAAGGATGATATCCTGAGGAATTAGAGGCCTACTTTATTTCCAAGAAAGGCAAGGGCATTGCATCACGAGTGAAACCAAAGATTGTGCTGAAGGCAAAAATCAGTGTGGGAGCTCCTGGGAGCCCTTCAGTAGGGACACGGGCTCCCACCGTGCTCTGGTGAGACCAGGCCAACTAGTACACCAATTTCAGACCAAGCCAGTAGAGGTCACAGTAGGTCCAACAAATTGCCCATGCCCTCATCCAGTCCAGCCTGCCCTTGCATCTTAAACAGTTTGTCATTGACTGGTATTAAAGCCTCCTCCTGCTCAACAGCCTGAGCAAACCCAACAAAGACAAGCTTGTGGCTGCTGCTGGGTGCCTTTCTGGAGGGAGCAATTAACTGCAGAAGAGCTGGGCCTTGGCTTGGTTGCGACTCTCTTCTCCAGCATGTGCTCCCGCTGCAGCTAACGTAAGATATCTTGGTGGCAAAATCAGTCATGAGGGTGTGGATGTGTTTTCTCTCTGCCATTGCACAGAAAGAAAACACTAGACATGCCCAGCCTGTCAGGCTCTCTTATCGTCCCAGACCTCTCACCTTCATCCTCCTCATGCCAAGATCATGCCTAGCCTGCAGGATGTTTCACTTGTATGAAGGTGATTAGGTCTTCAGGGGACTTCAGTTTGTGTCTTCCTGTGCTGCATCATCCCTGTTATCAGTAACTGCTCTAGGAAAATCACCTGAGCATTTATGTGCCATAATCTGGGTGGATATCTCTTGTCCTGGGATGGCTTGTGGTCTTTCTCAAGAGCTGGGATGTAGATGCATGGAGTCTTACAGTGAAGTAGTCCACGTTCCTGCCCAATTACAGCAGGCATGGCGAATGCAAGACCAAATTTGTTGTTCTGTATACGGAGATACTGTGGATTTTCTTCCTCTGACGGTAATATCAAGGGTAGGGAAGAAAGAGAAGACAAACCACTCTGTTTTTCTTAAGTGAATACAGAAGCCACAAAGCTCTGTGTGCCTGAGCTGACGGCAAAGTCTGCACAGGATCAGGCTGTGGTTGGCTGAGGTCTCCCACAGGCTGCTGGAACCCTTGCCAGAGTAGCTTCCTTAGCGAAGACTTTTTTGACATGACACTTCTGGAGCCCACTATGGCTGCAACGTGTGGCAGTACTCAGCGGCCCCAAATGCCCACGTTCTGCTAGGAAAAGTGTGAGATGGCTGTGGCCGGGGGAGTAACTTATGATAGGTAGTTCCTGAAGGCCTCTGCCACTGGAGGGGGACAGAGCACCTCTATGCATGTGTGGGTGTCCCCCCCACCCCCGGCCCCTCCCAGCGAAGACCCTCCCATGCCGCAGGGCTTTCACCCCGCTCAGCCTGCTGGATGGGCCAACGCTCGCAATGCCGCACCCCGAGCGGGGCAATGCGGGACTGCGCTTTTAGCAGAGTGGGGGAGCCGTTTGGCAAGAACATTTCACACAATAGCAGTGAGATCTGACACCACGTGTGACCCAGCATGTCCATGGAGACGTGGTGCACAGGAGCCCAGCAGGTGTGGGGCTGTCTGGAAGCAAACCCACTTTGGGCTTTAGGTGTGCTCTTGTTGGTCTCTGATTTCGAATGGATTTGGACAGGCCATTGCCATCACCTTTGGCCCTTGAAGGGCCACTCACCATTTTTGCTATTAGTCTGTGGCTTGATGTGCTGGAACAGGGCCATGCTGCTGTGGTGCTCTGGCCCTGCATGATGCTTTCAAGAGATCCTGGGGGCTATGTACAGTGGAAAGTCTGCGTTGGCTGGGTCAGTGCTATGCTGGGCTAACCACGCAGGGCCACCATCAGTGAGGTGGGTGCTGGGCTCTGAAATGGCACCTTTTGCCAACCAGAACTTCCTGCAGAGCGGCGTCAGCAGAGGGTCTGTCCGAGGAGATGCTATCTCAGTGCTGTTCAAGAGGAGGCCGCCTGGGCAGCTCACACCTTGTTCGCTCACTGGGCTCTTGTGCTGCTCTTGTGCCAAGCATAACAGAGACCTGGATGGCAGCTCCCCCTGTACGTTTTGGGAGGGTGTGTAAAGTTGGGTGAGGCCGTTCCCACACTGGGGTACCCTGAGGAGCAGACACCTATCTCCTGACCAGCTTGCTGTGGCCAACAAGAACTGATCGATGAATGAAGCAGGGTTTGGCGTGCTGCCATCAGGCACAGTCTGCATTGAGCAACAGTGTGTGATGCAACTGAACTTTACATAACCTGACGCAACACCTATAGCTGGAGTTTAAAGCTGTAGATCCTGGTCATTACTGTGTGGTGCAGATACATTCCTGGCATATACTTGTGTGAGGTCTGCTGGTGTGTGGCAAATCCAGCTTTACTTTTGGGTTTGAAATTGCTATCAACAAACAAACAAACAAACAGCTGTGGCTTATTAAGGGTGAATAGACTAAGGGCAGAGGCAAGAGCCAAGTGTATTGCAGATGGGTGACTGTGGAAATGTCATCCGTGCAGCTCAGCTCGTACCCTTCATTTCTATCTGCAGGTTATCCAGTCCAAAGCCTCTTTCCACACTGCTGCCCCTCAGCCCCAGCTGTTTCAGCCTTAGACCCCACCTCTGACCCTGTTGTGCATCCCTACTATGCCTGTGATAGCTCAGTCCTTATTTGCTCTCCCAGGTACTCTTAAACAGCATCCTCTTTTCACATGAAATCCTGACTTTGAGCTCCATGCCGAATTCGGCTGCCTTGGACTCTGCAGAGCTGATGCTGAACCTAGTGGCTCTGGAAAGGTAGACAACAGCCCTTTCCTGGGGGAACAGCCCTATCCTGGGATAGGACATCAACAGTCTGCAAGACAGTAAAATGAAAGATAATTGCCTTAAAACTGCCCATGGCTGGACTTCCACTGTTGTTCGTCCTGAGCTTCGGGTCTAAGCCATTCTTCTTATTTTTTTTTACATTTGTTGTATCTAAGCTACAAGAAAGCAGAGCTACTGCTTGTCTGTTGGTTTCTGTACATGCAATGGGAGGTTACAGCACTTGTGAAGCTGGCACACACATGGTGCCTGAACAAGGCAGGGGAAGCAGCAGCACATCAAGGTGGAAGGACAAAGCCCTAGAAAGAAGAGATTGTGGCGCCCACCTTTTTCTCTGTGTCAAGGAGGTCCTGCAATGCCCTTCACTGCTGTAGTGTTGGGCCAGTCTACTTAGCATAGCTGACAATAGCTGTAGCTTCCTCAGCCTTTTCTCTCTCTCCCTCTGCCCCTCTGGCCAGTCCTGGAAGGAGGATGTGTTCCCGTGAAGGTAAGAGAAAGAAACAGAGCTTGGAAATGTCCAGGTCTTCTTTTTGCATGAGATTCAGATTGGCATGACCTCAAATGTCACCTAGTTTACCCTTCTCCCCCCAGGGGAAGCTAATCCTGGGCATCATCAGTGCTGCCAAGATTTCATGGAAAATGCCACTATCAGAAACCAAACAACAGCTTCTGAAATCCAGCTGGGAGGGGACAAGCTGGTATCCTCTTTCTGACGTGTACCTGTGACTCACTGTCATCTCAGTACCTTTCCAACCACACTCTTTCACCTGAAGCCAGCACTTGGGTGCCTGGTGAAGCCTCTTCCTTTTCATCTTTTTATGCCAAGCATCAGTGATGTAACACTGCAGGTGAATTTCCACAGCTCTGCCGGAATATACAGCAGTGTCAGAAAGTAGAGATGAAAAACTCCTTTTGCCACTGGGGTGCTTGCATTATACCTCTGTAAGAATGGACTATTCCTCCACCTCTCTCTGTTCCTGCCTCCTTTCCTTCTCTAAAATACATGGGCCCCCTTTCTCTGCTTCTTACTGGGCCATCTAGAAGTGATGCATGTAAGTTTTTTTCTTGCTTAATCGTGCTGAAACAGTGTCTGTAGAGTAAGTAAGCCCCATGAGACACCTCTGTCAGTCTCCTGTGGTGCCAGGAGAGATTCCACACAGCACAGGGATTTGTAGGAAACTCACACCTGTGTCAGAAGCCAGCTGCTGCATTGGCAGTGGCCCATAGGAAGTGTAAGTCCCCCCTACTGTTTTATGGTGCCAGTATTCTCCCTTCAGTTTCCCTCTCAGCAAAGTGGGGATGAGGCAAGAGAGATGCTGGTCCTTGCAGGCTGTGGGCGTGGATCACACTGCACCCCTACAGCCAAGCTGCCTTGGATGGAGCTGTTGGGCTCCAGCACCAGTGCCCTGCCAGGGGCAGCAGCAGGAGCGGTGAATGCAGTGATGGTCTGGAGAGACAGTGCAGCCTGATGTGAGATGCACTGGGAGATGGTGGCAGCAAGAGGGGCTGCAGTGAGGCTCCATTGGCTTTGGCACTTGGGGTGTTCAGGTGTTAGTGAGGGAAAAGCAAGGAAATAAATACCACGGTTGAATCTGGGACACAGTTTTGACTGATGGTCACTTCACTGATGTGTGCTGGAGGAAGGTGGGGGCTGACCCCGAGCTTAGGTGGGTCAAGGCTAGGGCAGATACTCTTGGTCCATGGAAAGTGAAGGCATCACATTGTCCCTTAGAGAGATGAGAGAAAGGAGGTTGAAGGCCCGAAGCTGTGAGCAGAGATGCATGCTGGTAGTGGTGTGAGCTATTTGTGTGCTGTGGTGAGGCCTCTACACCGCTGACCATGTACATACAACAACCTGGGTGTTTGAACCCCACCCAGAGAGGATTCACTGGCATGACAACAGCGCCTGATGTGGAGATCAACAGCTGCCCAAGATCAGGTATTCTGGGAGGATGTATAATCAAATCAGCTCTTTACATCCCTAAGCTAAACGGCCTCCAGGGAGAAAATAAATGGTTAAGAAGACAGGTTTAAGTGCTGAAGGAGAAAGCAACATTTGCTCCACACTCATGGCCAAGTTGCAGTGGGAGAAGTTGCTGTGTATACACAGTAAGCACTCATCCATGACTCTGTGGCTCTTTGTGTTATGACTGAGAAAGAAAGAAAAACAAGAAATGGTTACCAGCGTGGGATTATAATCCAGGAATACTGTGACTGCTAAAATTTTAAGAAGAAACCACAGATGAGTGGCTTCTGTTAAAGCAGTGAGTGAAATGCTTGTTGAGATGATGGGAGTGTTCCCAGATTTTCTCTCCATAAAGGCACTTGTGATAGCAATGCATTTGAGCTCCTGAAAAGTGGAATATTATTTAAAAAAAAAAAAAAGTGAAATAATTTCTAAATATATTTGGAGGGTTAAGGAAATTACTAGTGTATTGCCAGTTTGGAGAGAGTTTAGATGCTGCACCAGGGGTGTGGTTAAGTGTGTGGTATGTAAAATGAAGCAATACAAAGATGGTTATTATCTGAGGCTGACTTGCCCCTAAAATGTGCTCTAGGAACTGCCGTGTCAAAAGATGCAGCTACTCCAGAAGACAGGGAGTTGCAACATCATCAAACAGCCTAAGCCAAAACTTTTATTGTTCCCACTTTGGAGGCCGTTCACCCTGAAACTCTTTCAGGACAACATCAGAACTGAAAACATTAATGAGATAAAGCTTTGCTTGAAAGAGGAATGTGATTTTAATTTCACTGTGTTCCTGAGGACCATTCTGTGCAATTAACCTGTGTAGGGCCAGAAAAACCTGGGATGGTCTCAGGGGTTACTGAGGAAGGATATGGTGCCACAAAAGAGGAGAGGGCTTTCTATTCTGTGCTGGTTCCCTGGTTGCCATGAAAAAACGACAGGTATCCTTTACCTGGGTCTGACTAAGTAAAACCTACGGGTCACATGGGGATGCTGACTAATGGCAAACAAATACTCTGTGTATAATGCAGACAAGGGCTTACCCCAGTGTGAAAGGTTAGCACCAGGATAGCTTCTGCAACCGTGTTCAGACCAGCTATTGCAAAGCACTTTTAGCATTCAGAGCAGTGCCAACATCGTGTGCACTGATGGAAATGACAGCTAGGGATGACTGCAGAGGTATTGGTGAGGCTGTCAAGAATGGCTGGACAGCAAGTGAGGGAAAAGTGAATTTTCCAGAGGCTTGGCTGTGTGCTGTGTGGCTTACAGATGATTTTCATAAATCAGCAGTAATGCTGGAGGCTATCCTCAAGGTACCTCAACTACAAGATATGTCACAATTTTCTTCCTTTCTGGGGATAGGCAGTTATTACCAAGGGGTCTTGCCCAATGCAGCAACACTATTACACTTTCCAAATAGATAAGTTCGTGAAGTAATGTTGATCCACATGATGTACCAAGGCTCCAAATGAAATGAAGAACTTTGAATTACCAAAAAATTAAACTCCGCTTGTAAAATTATCTTACAGCACTTCTCCATGGGATTGAAACTGATGCTGAATGCCAGCCATTCAGCCAAGATACCGACAAGACTTGTGCTTGGGGCTCACTGGCATCAGTCTGCAGTTACTGTGCTCACACCTAGAGAAAAGATCCACACATTGTCTTGGGAGATCAGCAGTTTAACTGCAGCATATCTCAAGAGGAAACCTTTTACTCTGGTTGCAGATGTCAAATGCTGGCTCCAATGTTGGCAGTAACAGCCTGGTTAGGGAGATGTAAGGTTTTTTTGGTGGTACTACCTGTCCATCCTTGTATAGAATCATAGAATGGTTTAGGTTGGAAGGGACCTCAAAGATCATCCAGTTCCAACCCCCCGCCATAGACAGGGACACCTCCCACTAGATCAGGTCACTCAAGGCCTCATCCAGCCTGGCCTTGAACAATTCCAGGGAGGGAGCAGCCACAACCTCCTTGGGCAACCTGTTCCAGTGTCTCACTACCCTCACTGTAAAGAACTTCCTCCTAACATCTGGTTTAAATCTCCCCTCTGCCAGTTTGAACCCATTCCCCCTTGTTCTGTCATTACAAGACCTTGAGAATAGTGTCCCTCCCCAGCCCTCCTGTAGGCCCCCTTATGATACTGGAAGGCTACTATAAGGTCTCCTCAAAGCCTTCTCTTCTCCAGGCTGAAGAGCCCCAGCTGTCTCAGCCTGTCCTCATAGCAGAGGTGCTCCAGCCCTCTGATCATCTTCGGGCCTTCTTCTGGACTCTCTCCAACAGTTCCACATCCTTCTCGTGTCCTCCACATGTTGGATGCTCCAGAACTGCACACGGTACCCCAGGTGGGGTCTGAGAAGAGCAGAGTAAAGGGGGAGAATCACCTCCCTTGCCCTGCTGGCCACACTGCTCTTGATGCAGCTCAGGACACAGTTGCTGTCTGGGCTGCATGTGCACACTGTCAGCTCATTTTGAGCTTTTTGTCAAGCCAGACCCCCAGGTCATTTTCCTCAGGGCTGCTCTCTAGCCACTCGCCATCCAGCCTGTATTTGTGCTTGGGATTGCACCGACCCAGGTGCAGGACCTTACACTTGGCCTTGTTGAATTTCATGAGGTTGGCCTGGGCTCACCTCTCCAGGCTGTCCAGGTCTCTCTGGATGGATCCCTGCCCTCTAGCAAGTCGACTGTGCCACACAGCTTGGTGTCATCTGCAAACTTGCTGAGGGTGCACTTGATTCCTCTGTCCATGCCGCTGACAAAGATGTTAAACAGCACTGGGCCCAGCACTGACCCCTGAGGGACGCCACTTGTCACTGGTCTCCAGGTGGACATCGTGCCGTAGCATGGTAGGAATACATAGTGGCTTGTACTGCAAGCACCTGGCAAATGACAGATATTCTGATGCAACCTGCATCTGAGAGTGAGCCAGGTCTAACAGGCAACTGATGAAAGAATGAGGAGATGGGCTTAGCACACAGCCTCTTCAAATCTTCTTGGCTAGAAAGAGAGCACTGAAATACATGTCCAGGTTGCCTAATGTGTGGCACCAGAGCAGTTACTGTAATAAATCTCAAATCTAGTGAACTCCAAGAATTACATGATGGCCCTCTGGGTATAATAACTATGAAAGTCCTGGCTGGAAATTTAGTTCAGTGGCCAGGCACTGATATACAAATAAGAGGAATGACAAAACAATGTCAAGGATATTAATAAAGCTAGTTGGGAAATTTTCCATCAGAATAATTCTCCAATGGAAAATGTGCTTTTGACTAACTCAGCAGTTTCTGTAAGAAAATTGCAGATTTCCATTGGGAAAATCAAGCTGAAGTATCTTTGGCTCTTTTTCTGCAAGGAGAAAATAAATGCTTAGAGTGTTGCAGGCAAGCTAGCAGAAGTTGCATTTCCATGCAGCTCTCAGCCTCCCATCCTTCTCCTCAGGTCCAGAAATCAGGGACACAGCTGAGCAGTCAGAGGCACAAGAAGGGTGGGAGATAGGAAGTTGCCCTACTGAGTTTTTGACAGCTCGCCTGCACCTGAAATCAAATAATTTCCTTCCAGATGGACAGCCAGAAAGCCAGAATTTTTCCGTTTGGTTCTTGTGAGGCATGATTTTTGCCGAACTTTGATGAAAACGGTGTTTTTATATTTTCCTGCAATTTTCTTAAAAAGAAACGCAGTCACTATTGTTTTCTTTCTCGATGAAAGGGATTTCTGTTTCCTGGCCAGCTCTGATATCAGCAAACACTATGCTTGCTTAAATATTCTCCTTTGTGTTCTCAGGAACGGCCAGCTGCTCTAGGAAAGCAAACTTCGGCAGAACTCGGCCATTTATGAGACATATGTTTTTGATTGCAGGAAATGCCCCTTGTAAATGGCCTGAAGTGCTGTGCATGAATGCTACTAATTTAACACAGATTGGGGAAGTGTTAAGATTAGTATTTTCATGGACAGGAACTCTTTCTTGTATTGTAAGTGACGAAGGGTCAGTCTTTTGATGTCCATAAAGTTGTGTGCTCTTATCCAACAACGCAGTGTCAACCCAGTCACATAAGCTCCTTGCTGTCTTGCTGTAAGAGGAGCGGTGGGTAGATTTGTTCAAACATCTGATTCAGTAAGCCGAACCAGAAGTTTGGATAAAGTTGGCTTATAGTAAAAATCTGTGAATTCTCTTTTGACCTGGGAAGGACATGTTAATACAGATCTCTGCTACAGTCATCCATGGTGTTGGGACACAGATTTTTGTTGCCTGGACTTGTTAACACCTGGTTTCCAGGGGGGCGTTTGTTTGAAAGTGATAGGATCTAATGGCCCCACATAGTCATGCATGACTCTGCTGCCTTCTGATTCAAAAAAATCTGTGCAAGAGGTAACTGAAAACTTGGGGAAGTCTTAAGCAAATTGCATGACAGCCGTCTCCTCTTTCTTATCGGGTGGAAATGACATTAGAACCTTGGAATTAATTAGAAGAATGGACTGACTGAATTGGGCCCTCTTATCAGTAATAGGAATAATAATCTGCCACATTTAGGGAGGGGTTTTGTGATTATGAATGCTGAAGTAGGTCAGCTGGCGATTAATCAGTTAGCAACAGTTGAGACATGAAGCATCTTGGAAAGACCTTTTTAGGCATCCGATTGGAAGCTTCCGCATTTAGGAACATTGGGACTCTCTGTGCCCTCAGTTTCCTGATTGTCAGTAAAATGGGACTGCCTTTGTTGCAGGGATGTAAAGTTTAACTTTTTTGTTGTGAAAGATACTGGAGTTCTCTGGAATTCCTGATGGAGGTGTTATATGTTGCAATCAAATGTTTCGTACTTGTGTAGTGGTTTTTGGAAGTTCTTCTGCTTTTCTCTGAAGCTCTGACGTTAGCAGTCAGACCTCAACAAGCAATGATACCTAAATGTAGAAATGGTCTAATGGCCTAGTGGTGCTCTTCACAGCTTGGTGGCACGGTCAGCTTCTTCAGTGATGTTCCTGTCTTTGTGACAATATTTGTCTTGCTTTAGTTCTTTGTGGGGATCTTTGTTTCAGAACTTTCAGATCTTTTGTCTTTTGTTGTCATGAAGATCTGTCTATGTTAGCAGTAGACCATGGTAAGTTGATAATAAACTGCGGGAAGTGTCTTAAAGGAGCATAAAGGAGCTTTGCTTTTCCTTGCCTGACTTTCAGTTCTCCTTTGCTCATCTGCAGAGCATAGTCTTGATCCCTTCTGTCTGAGCTGCAGGAGGGCCCTTCTCTGGCAAGACCAACCAACCATTCATCTGCCTCTCTTTTCTCCTTGCTGAGCTTTCACCTTTTACAGGTTCCCCACCAGACCAATCTCTGAATAGACTAATCACATTTCTAGCAGATATAGATCAGCAGAGCAATCATGTGCGAAGTTGGACTTGATTCCTTGGTGCAGGGTCAGCTAGCATATGCTGTCACTCTTGCCTCACACTCCAAAACACACCAGCCTTCATCAGCTTGTCAAGACAGGTGACTAACACCATTTCTCTGTGATGTACTTTGTTTCCTAGGAAAACTATCTCTTTTTGATGGGATGAGAGTCTTCAGGGTATACATCCCTTTGTGGAGAAGGAACAGCACAAGAATATACCTTGCTTATGTTTGTAGAAAGCATTAGGACTTGTGGTGTTGGGTCCTCCATCACAGACCAATGCCTGAATAAGTATGGCTGTCATGTAGGAGGCCTCAGGGTGTCCGAGGAGGTGCTCAAACATGTCTAGAGAAGGGCACCAAGGCTGGTGAAGGGGCTGGAGCACAACCCCTCCTGGCTGTGGGAGCTGGGGTTGTTTGGCCTAGAGAAGAGGAGGCTCAGAGGAGACCTTAGTGCCCTCCACAACTACCTGAAAGGAGGTCATAGCCAGGAGGGGGTTGGTCTCTTCTCCCAGGCACCCAGTGACAGAACAAGAAGACACAGCCTCAAGCTGTGCCAGGACACGTTTAGGTTGGGTGCTAGGAAGAAGTTTTACATGGAAAGAGTGATTGACATTGGAATGGGCTGCCCAGGGAGGTGGTGGAGTCACCATCCCTGGAGGTGTTTAAGAGGAGACAGTTAGTGTCATGGTTTAGTTAATTAGAAGTGTTAGGTAATAGATTGGACTCAATGATCCTAGAGTTCTTTTCTGATCTGGTTAATTCTGTCATTCTGAGGATGTTTTTTATAAATACCTGTTCTATCCAGTGCAGTGCAGCCATCCTCGTCAGCAAATCCTTGGGAATTTACTTGCATAAATGCGTAAAAGGATTTCTCTGTATTTCTGAGTCATGTCCTGTCAGTACTTCCCGCATCAGATATGTGAGTGGGCTAGAGAAACAGAACAAAAAGCCAAAAGCAACAGTGAAAAATGGTATTCTGTACAGATCTCAGTAACCATGAGGTTAAATGATACAATTTCACCATAGAGCCTCAATATTCATATTCAGTTTATGAATCTCTTGCCCATCCCCGTGACCATTCTGTATCTTAGCTAAGAGCGCATAAGCACTTTGGAGAGCTCTGTCCCTTTTCCTGAGAGGTGCTATAGAGCATTCACTAGCTATGGAGAAAGCAGACTGGCTTAATTTTCCCCCTTCTTTCCCATTCCTTGTGGTCTTGATCTTACATGGGAGTAGCAGCTGCTGTATAAGACCTAGGATACCTGAATAACTGTTCCTTGGCAGGGCTGCCAGACTTACAGAGGAGATAGGATGACAGGGTAACAGGGTTCTGGACAAGGGGAACAAAGCTTGCAACACTGAGTTTTGGATGCTCTGGTTGGTGGTGTTGCCAAAAGGGACATGAAAAGTGATAGCATTTCAATTTGGCATAGTGCAGTAGTTAATCTTAGTTAATACACACAATTCTGCTAAAGGTTTTCCTACCTCAGTTTGCCCATATGAAGCTACCAGCAAACATTTTCCCCTTTGGATTTGCTTAGAAAAAATGCTGTAAAAAAAAAATCTAAGGATTTTTTTTTTTTACCCCCTGATGCACTGGCTGTGATTAGAGACAAGATGTGGTAAGGTGTCATGGTGATTTTAGTGGCACACAGAAGCTTCACCAAGGCCTGCCTGACATGTCCAGTGCACGTGCTCTAGCCTTAAGGAAATGCCAGGCTTGAGGACAGAAAAGTGTTTCCATCCAAATCAAATTGCCAGGAAACAATTTTTTTTAACCTTCTGTAGTGCACGACATGGTCTGCTTTCCAAGGGCACTAGGAGATGTTCCTGTGAATTGCTGAGGAGAACAATGACATATTTGATCATGTAGGCAATGGAATGGACTGGGGCAAATGGCCTTGTGATCTCTCTGAATCAACCTTTAGTTGTAGGGACTGGGAGAGATGGTCTTGGTGGTCCTACCCAGACCAATAATCTTGTAGCTGACAAATAGCTATAAATAGCAGTGGCCTGATGTTTAAAGGATGTCTTCTGCTTTGCTTCCAAAGTTAACCTTCATTGTGTGCGAATTTGAAGTCTTTTCCACTGGTTCAACATAGAGCAACACTTCTGGGTTTTGCCTCCCGGGTCCCATCTGCTATGAGACACATTCCCACCCCTGGGGCTGTGTCAGGTCAAGGGAAGTGATTAGCTCCCACATCCTGGGAGGGGACCCTGCCCGTGTCAGTCTCTGCTAACCCTGCAAAGGCACAGCTAGCATGATGCTGCCCTTGGCAAGAGGAAGGGTTTTCCTCCTGGGAAGCGTTTCAGAAAGCAGTAGTATTTCTGTTGTGGCAGGTAGAGCTCCTCCCTGCACTCATGCTAAAATAGGCCATTGTGTGTGTCTGTGCCCATGAATCACCACCAGCACCTTCAGAAGCAGATGTTGTGCCACTGGAATGAGAGTATCAGAAAGAAACCAGTGGAGTTTCAGGGACTGGCTGTGAAAGAGGTCAGGAGCAAGATGACTATATTTTATGTGAAGGCCTCGTCTGTGCAGGGTCTGTGTCAGTGCACAGGCCAGCTACGTAGGGATGTGCAGTGAGGATTTCAGCAGCAATCCTCACCACAGGCCTGTGTCCTGCAGCATTCCCCTTTGCTCCCTGTGGAGGAAGTGGGAAGGGTGGTTGGCAGGATCCACACAGATGCCTCGTGCCTCCTTTAGCTTGTCTCTTCACTCCCACTGCTAGCTTTGTGCTACCCCTTCAAGAAAGCTCTTTATAGCTAAACCACACAGTGACCCCTGAGTGATGCTCTGGAGAGAGCTAAGTTTTGCTGGGCTTGAGAATCAGTGATCATGTGCTAGCTCCTCACAGACAGAAGTGCTTTGCTCCTGCCGAGGCTGTGCACTGCTGTGGGGCTCTGTGGGGACACAGCCAGCCGGGGGTAGATTTGAGCTGCAGTTTACTTTGTGAATAGGAGTTGAAGTCCACTGCATCTGCCTGTACCAGTAACCCAGCTAAGAAAGGTACTGCCATATCCTCCCAGGCTCTTCCTTAAGTCTCTTTTGGAGCCTCTAAGTATGAGGAGATGCGGCACTCTGTGCAGGGATTCCTGTTCAATACCAGCTCTGACAGCTGGGCAACAGCTGGTCGCAGATGATTGCCAGCATTAATAAAGGAGGCTATGTGATGGATTCCCTTATGTAGGGGTCACTAAACAAATAAAGCTTGAGGAAGCCCTGCCTTCTTCAGGAGCAGATGCAGCACAAAACCTCTTCTTGTTCCGACAGGCCAGCAGTGGGTTCTCCTCTGCTGTGCTTTGCAGCTAATCCCATGTGCAACTGCTTCAGAAACTGATCTGGTGAGAGCAGCTCCTCTGTGCATCCCTGCCCAGGCTGCTAGTTGCAAGGGAAACATGGATGTTTAGAAGGGAGGTGATTCCTTGGGGGCCTCCTAAATGATTTTGCAGTGTCTTTTGAGAGAACCTAGGGCAGACTATGGCAAAGCTCCCGTTCTTCACGTACTCGTAGGCAGAGATATGTGGATGTAAGGGATGGGAAAGCTTGCCCAGGTCTCTTAGGATGGTCCCAGATGTATTATGTTATGTGTTAAAAGGGTCGTGGGAGGGGAAACAGGCTACAGTTTCCACTTTTCTGCCTCCATGGGCAGTGTAGCCCTCATACTGGCCCCTGGAAGGCCCCTGTGCTCATGAGGCGAGAGCTTCCCATTTCGCTGGGACCAGGGTCACCCTTGAACAGGCAAGTTCCCTGTGGGATCTGAAGGACAGTCTCCCAAAACGCACAGGCACCTCCTCTTGAAAATCAGGTTCCTTCTTGGCAGCTGTTGAGTGGCCTCCACGTGGACTACTTTGCTGCAGAGCCTTGAAGGCAAATCTAAGACTACCAAGTACCATCTGCAGTCTCCCTTTCAAGCCCCCATCTCTCCAGTATTCCCTGTCCCCCTCTTTGCTCCAGGTCAGAGCTCTCAGCCTGCTGATCCTCTCAAGCCTGACTGCGTGCTACGGCCTGCCCACCCTTCCCCAGGGCTGCAGAGGCTGGAGGCTGGAGCTGGGCACGGGGTTAAGAGGCAGATGGGAGCTGGCGGCCATCCCCTCCCACTGGCAGAGTGAGGGAGGGCAAGTCACTGACCTCCCAGCAGGAGTGACACAGGAAACGCCTAATTGCATGCTTGTGACAGCAACACTGGATCATCTTAATCACGCCGCTGCCATGGCACAGATGCTGTCTCTTGGGATTAAGGAAAACAAACTGAAGCAGCACTGGCGGCGGTGGTGGCTCTGTCCAGTGATTGTTTGGCACCTCTGACTGTAATAGTCCTCCCAGCCCTGGCTGGCCCAGCTGTGGGGGAGAGCATGATGGGGGCCGAAGGCTCAGCAAACAGGCTCATCTCAGTAGGCTCTGTTGAATACACTGCATCGACAGTTTGGGGTCCTCTCCCTTTCTCAGCAGCTCTCAAAATATGTGACAGTACTGGCTGACACCTCCATCACCTACTGGAAGTTGTTGGAGTCAGTGGTAAAAGTGGGCTTTTGAGACCCTTGCTCTGCTGCTCCACTCCTGCTGCTTAGCTTTTCTCCTATGCTTTTTTAGTATGAACTTTGCTTGATTGGTTTCTCATCCTTATCTCCTTATAAAGTGACTCCACCTCTGTTCCAGTTCCCACCTACTGGAAAAAGTCTGGACATCCTTTTCAAAGACAAATTGACATCATACTGACCCATTCTGCAAAGTTAGCGATGATGAGTTCAAACCATTCTTCTGCTACCCTGAGCTGAACTAGAACAATTTTTCTGCCTTTTGAAAAGCCTTCTCTGTTTTCATGACTCAAAAATGAGGACTAACTTTTTTGTCCATTAAAAAACCAAACAACTGCATCCCCCCACCCCCTCCAACTTTTCTTTTTCCTTTTTGAAAACTTAGCCCTTCAGTTAAGACTTGCAGCCTCTCTAGTATCTCCCTCCTCTGTGCAAAATTATCCTTCTTCTAAGACCTCATAGTGTTAGTCCAGAACCATTCCCTCCCACCTTGTTCCTGAGGAGATGGGTCAGCCCCATGGCATGGGTGTGCTATGGAAGAACCCAATTATATTTCCCAAGGAGAGGCAGTTAAAAATCAATATGGCTCAGCCTCAAGGTGGTGTAAGTCTCATGGGTTTGGCTGTCTTGGCAAACACAATTAGGAACAAAAAGGTTTGGGGCAATTCAGCTTTCCCTCCTCCTAGACACAAGGCAGAACGCTGAGGTGCAGGCGGCATTGTATCCTTAATGTGCTTTACCAGATGGTGTTGTAGTCGGCAAACCTGTCCCACTATGAACCTGTCCTTGGGAGGGACCCTGTACCTCTACTAGCCAGAGCCCAGGAAAACAACACTGATGCTGGGCAGAACTTCCCTCTTGCAGATTCCTAGGCTTGCACAAGAAACTGAGATATCAGAACTTGGAGAAAAGCAGGTCCCCAGTGCATCCCCAGAAACTGAGGGGAGCTAGCCCCAGACTGGGGGCTCCAGGGTTCAGCCAGTTCCTAATCCAGTGTAGAGCCAAGAGGATCAAGAGATAGAAAGGTTGCTCACTGTAAATCCTTTTGAAGTCGGTTCCAACTCTTTTGCTGGGAACTTTCTGGCCTACATGCCAGAGGGGATGCTAAGCTGGGAGCAAGGAGGAGCAGGAGTGTGCCCCCTCATGGGGCCTCGGGCTCTGAAAAACTCCTTGCTTGCCCCAAGGGCTGCTGCCGCTGAAGTGCTCCAAAGGAAGTAACAAATGATGCTGCTGGGAGACAGAGTGTGAAAACATCAAGCTTGGTGAAGCCCTGCTACCAGATCCCCCTGGCCCCACTGGGAGAGAGCAGGAGGGTCCCTGGACACCTCTCACCAGGACACAGCAGCTGAGGAGATGGCTGGTGTGGGGGTGGCCAGGCGGGCATGGCCCCAGCCCTGAGCCTCTGTGGCTTTGAGTTGCAGGACGGCTTGCCACTGGCTCTGGCCTTACACAAACATGCTTTGCTTCCCTTGCCTTTTCTCTTAATGAATCCCTCCTCTCCTGGCTGTTGTTTTTGGACTCCATCTGACTCTGTGGTTTTCCTTCTTCAGCATGTGATATAAACACTTCTCGATGGCTGCTTCCTCCAGGTGATGGACACCTGTAGTTGGCCCTATGTCCCCAAGGAGTTGTGATTGGTGAAGTTGGGTCACAAAGCCAGTACTGCACTGCAGCCTTGCTTTGGTGCTTCCTGGGCTGTCTGTGGAGCACAACAAGCCAATGCGTGGTGGGGATGAAAGGGGCTCTGCATAATGGAGCAGATGCTCCCTGAAGAGAAAGGGCCATGGGGATACGGGAGAGGGAAATGAGATGGCAGTGCTGGGCTGGCTGTGAGGCCGGACATGCCATGAGCAGCATGGGCTGAGGAGTGGGAGCAGTGCTGCAGCCTTGTTGCACTTTCCAGCTGCTGGCGAGTAGCCACCCTGCGAACCGGCCCTGAAAATTCCACGCTGCAAGCCTGAGGTGTGCAACAGATTGATAGAGTAAGTGAAAATATCAGTAAAGAACAGGATCTGCATTTAATGGCCCCTCCCTTCCTCCCCCACTTCCAAGTGCTTAAAATTCCTCTCAGGACACAACTCTAACTTTTTGCTTGAAATTCCCAAGACTAGAAATTGCCTTTCTTTTTCAGACAAGCCACGAAAAATTTCTTCCGTCAGTGAAAGCAGGGGCTTTAAGGAAAACCCACTCTATCACATAACCTATCCTAACTTGCATGCCTCTGCCCGCTGCCCACACTCTTCTCTTTCCGTTGCACAAGGCAGGTCCCTCTCCAGATTTGTCCTTCCCAGCCAGTATTTGTCCCTGTTCCAGAGGCCAGTGCTCCCAAATCATGGCCCGGTGCTGGCCGGCTGCTGACCCGAATTAGTGCTGCCTACGGCATCCAACCTCCCTGGCCCCTCTCCCCAGCCTGTGTTTTTAATCCTCCTGCCTTTTTACCATGAAAATGCAAAACACACAGCCCTGCTTCCTCACCTGTGCTGTCCTACGACTCAAGCCGCTTTTTCCTTCCTTCACAGTGTTTCTCACAAATGAAGATTTTGCATAGTCTCAGAGCAGATGCTGCAGCCATCCCCTTGACTGAAGGAGCAGTGCTGGTTGCCATGTAATGGTATCACATCCAGAATCATAGAATCACAGATTTTTTTCAGTTGGAAAAGAGTTCTAAGATCATCGAGTCCAACTGAGGGGATTCCTCTGGGATGGGGCAAAGCAGGCATAAAGTATAGCATTTCTTTCTGGAGGTGAAGAGTAATTTTCCTTAGGAGGTGACACTGGACACCTTGTTTGAAAATAGAGAAGGTTGAATCAGCAGGCACAGGGGATGTGAGGTAACCCAGGTGAAACTTTTCCACCGTGCCCACACTGGGCACAGACAAAGGGCCACACCTGTGGTTTCCCTAAACTGTGTCACCTGATCTGGTACCCCTGTTTCCTGAGTGACTGTGGCAAATTTTAGCCCTGCAAGCCCTACCAGGAGTTTCTTCCTGTACCTGTCAGCACTACCCTTTGATCTGCCTTCAGAGTGGCTGGGACAGCCCTTGCTTTTCCCCATCCCTGGCGGACCTATGTGCTGTGGGAGGGCTGGGAGGACTGATCGGTGCAGGGTCTTCTGCAAGAGGAGCTCAGGCTTGGTGTTGACCTTGTCCCATTTATCTAAGTTATGTAAGATGTTCCCGTACAGGCTGTTGGCTACGTGACACCTCACTATTCAGGCCAGTGTAGTCTGTGACAAATGTGATGGTCGATCTGGGGGAGGGAAGCGGGTGGGCTGGCGCTGTCTCAGACCCAGGCGGGAAGGGAAACAGCTGGACGCTGTGCAGCAGGGTCACTCCTCAGCTGATACAAACTTCCCTGTCCCGCTGCTCGTGGGAGATGCCCAATTTCAGCTGAGCTCAGCAGTCCTGCACCCAGGCCCTCTTTTCAGCACAAGAGCTGCTTTAATAAATCAGCATGTTCCCTCTTGACCATCCAGTTTAGGGCAGGAGGGGAGAGAAGAAGAGAGGGTAAACTTGGAAATCTCAGTCCTTTGTGGGTTCAGAATTAGGCTGGGAACTACCCTGCGGTGCAGTGGTAGGGTAGTTCCTGCTGGAGCTTCAGTTTGCATTTATGCCAAAGGAGCCATTCCAAAGAGCAGGGTCTGTGACTGTTTCCTGAGATTTAGGGTACAAATCTGGGGCAGCTTTCGACACATGAGCTTGGGAAGGAGCTGGTCATGGATAGGAAGCTGAAGCTTTGGGGTGGTTGGAATAAGACCAGCATGAGGAGCCTGCAGGCACAGGGAGTTGTAGATCACAGTGGTGCTGCCACTAGTCTTGCCTGAAGGGACCAGTCTTGGATTTCATCCATATTCTTCTTACCCAGCTACCCCATGAGGGAGACATTCATCTCCTTTCTGGACACTGGCACAAAACAAAGTATTCCTAGACCAGGCAGAGGCTCTTCTCTTTCTTTTGCCTCTCCCCGTGTCATCCTCCGTGCCGAGGGTGCTCTGTGTGTGACTGTCCAGTGCTTCCAGCAGTGAAGTGGATGACTTCCACCCAGAATGCCCTGGCTCTTTCTGAGTGTGCAGCACCCAACATTAAAGATGCTGTCAGACTTCTGGTTTCCATTCCAGGTGCAATGTACTCCTGATCTTCACATGTGGCAGAAAAAAAAAACTGGGTGAGGAAGAGGAATGGAGAAATCACCACAGAGAACAGATATTTTTTAGTCTGACAGCAAACCAAGCTCTTTGCAGATGCCTTCGGGTAACCATGGCTGTGGTCTGACATTATCTTTGCCATCGCTCTGCTGTGTGACCAGGGACATATCAGTCTGTCAGGGGTCACAACTTGGGACTATGGAGCAATGTCCAGATGCTGCCAATCTGTGGAGCACTGTGGGGGATGTAGGCACCTTTCCGATGCATTCAGATGCTGCAGTAACGTCAGATGGGGCAGCACTGAGGAGACAATGTGTATTCATAAATGGTACTGTAAGTATCTTCATGTTGTCATTGCCTGTAAAGCAATTTCTTCTGGAAGAACCTCATTGAAGATGTTGCTACCATTGAGGCTAGCAGCTCCCTGGAATCCCTGCGCTCTCCTCATGTGGCTGTGCTTCAGTCCCCTTGTTACAGTTTCTGCATGAGGAACATTCAGTGCTGCAGAAGACACTCACTGGATCTTTGGAGATAATATTCTTCCTCAAAATCCCCCTGTGAGGCCATCATGGAGGCTCTGCTGTGAACAAAGACAATTGCTCCACTGGCACTGATGTTGCCATTTCTTTAAATGTTGAAACCTTTGGTCTTCAAGGCTGCCTGTCAAGCACCTTTCATCGGGATCAAATTCTCTTGAGTTGGTATTTGCCTCTGGACAGAGTGAGAACCACTCCCAAATACCACTCATCCAGATTATGCCCTCCCTGTGAGTGGCACTGATATTGAGGCTCTGTTTGGGGCCTCTCAGTCATGTGTCCCTGTGAGGATATGTGCACAATCCTCCTTGCTTTCTCCTCCGGATTATGACACCGCTAAAACAAGCGTTGTGGAATATTTATTGTTGCATCTTCTGGACTTGCTGCTTGTTGGCAGATGGGGAGGCAACATTCCGAGTGTCTCATGAGCAGGGCAGGCTGGGGCTTGCTAGCAGCACTTAGTCAGGATCTCCCTGCTCACCCAATTCATCTATGCCACAACCATATGCTGTTATTAGGTGATTAGGTTTCTGTATCTTCATTGTGTAATTAGTCACATGCTCCTAAACAATGTAAATAACCCCTAATGAGTTGGTAACTTAATCATTCAGTAATGACTTTGAATGCTAGGAAGTGTCCACACAGAGCAGTAGCTAATTTTATTTTATTTTTCTGCATTGCAAAATCAGCTAACATCTCTGTTACTTATTTTTTTTCTAACACTCTGCAGGCTACTTTGATCATAAGCCACTTGACTTCAGTGGACCAATTAATCCAGAAGTTTGGCCCCACTGTGTCATGCTACTGCTTTTACTTGGGGGAAAAAAAAAAATCATGCAGCACATTTCTCTTCTTTCTTTCTTTCTTTTTTAAAAAAATATTCTAGCATTGATAGTCATGGATAAATCCTTGGCCCTATTCTTACTTGACCTTGCTATTTTTTAAAAGTCTTTTTCAGAGTGAGTATTTAGGCCAAACCCTTACTTAGGCAGAAGCTGCTCTGCATTTCACACAGAATCACACAGAAACATCCAGGTTGGAAAAGACCCTCAGGATCACCAAGTCCAGCCTATAATCCTACTCTACAATATTCACCTTAAACCATATCCCTAAACACCACATCCAAATGACCCTTAAACACATCCAAGGTTGGTGACTCAACCACCTCCCTGGGCAGCTCATTCCAGTGCCTGACCACTCTCTCTGTGAAAAACTTTTTCCTAATATCTAATCTAAACCTACCCAGTCTCAAGTTGAGGCCATCCCCCTTTGTTCTCTCTCCAGTTACCTGTGAGAAGAGACCAGCAGCAGCCTCTCCATGTCTCTTCAGGTAGTTGTAGACAGCCATGAGGTCTCACCTCAGCCTGCTCTGTTTCAAACTAACCATCCCCAGCTCCCTCAGTTGCTCCTCATAAGATTTATTCTCCAGGCCCTTCCCCAGCTTCATTGTCCTCCTCTGGACCTGCTCCAGCACCTCCACATCTGTCCTGTATTGTGATGCCCAAAACTGAACACAGTACTCAAAATGTGGCCTCACCAGAGCTGAGTACAAGGGGACAATCACCTCCCTACTCCTGCTGGACGCAGCATTTTTAGTCCAAGCCAGGTTGCCATTTGCCTTCTTGGCTGCCTGGGCACACTGCTGGCTCATATTCAGCTGCCTGTCTGTTACAGCCCCCAGATCCCTTTCTGCCAGGCAGCTCTCCAGCCACACTGCCCCAAGCCTGTAGCATTGCTTGGGGTTGTAACAGCAGGGAATTCAAAGTGTCTGTGGCAAACCCAAAATCTGAAGAACTCTAAATATAATTATTTTTCACACATTTCTTGCTTTTCTTTAAACACATTTCTAGCCCAAAGAGTCACCAAGAAAAGTTTGGAACTATGAGCTCTGAAGGTTTAAAAACTCATTGGCAGACATGAAAGCTTCATCTTGCCATACTGGATTTTATTAAAAAAAATAAAAATTAAACAAAACTCATGGATTTTTTTTTGGTCTGATTTGTGCTTTTTGATGCCTGACATTGCCATTACTGTGTTAGAATGATGCCTTAGTGTCTTTCTGGTGTGCTTTTTAATCAGTGAGGAGAGCCCAAAGTCTACCAGATTCCCCCCCAGCATTGCTTGTTCTTGTGGCCGTTGGCATTTTCTTTTGTGGTATTGGAAAAACAGAACTCAAAAACTTTTCAGAGCTTCAACTTCTAACCATATCCATGCTACTACTCTTGTGTGAAACAGACTATATAGTTCTTTCCCAGATACATTTATGTATCACTGATACATGTCCTTGTCTCTTTTTCACAGATTTGTCTATTTCTAGAGCAAGGCTGCCATGGTAGATAACCAGAGGAATGCAATTCTGTTTGGGAACAACTTTCAAAACTTCCTAATTAGCTCTCAGTCTGTGTTGGGACAAAGCCACAGTATTTCAGCTCTTCAGGCAGAGTGCGTTGTGTCAAATTTCCTTTTTTTTTTTTTTTGGGGTGCGTGAAATGTGATTTTCAGACCAAAACTTACATTTTTCAAAGCTGGAATATGAGGGGAGCATAATAGTGTTTGTGCCTAGGGAAATGTCTCAAGAGATGCCTGGATTCAAGTGTCTGCTCAATCTCATTTTGGGCAAAATATCTACCCCTAATCATGCACAATCAGCTATGGCCCAGAGCCCGATCCAAGGCTTGGGTTTTCCTTCTGGCACTGACTGCTGGGAGCCTGCTGCTCCTTTCTGCCCCCAACAAGCAAAAAGAGAATCTACACAGAGGAGGAACAGCTGTGCTGTGTCACACTAAGGGTTCGTGGAGCCCAGCAGCCTGTCTCCAATGATGGCTGATAGTGCATGCACAACAAAGAGCATTATTTGAAGGCAAATGTATATGGGAGACAATGTGATATGTCTCCTAAATGTTCCTCAGCCTCCCACAGCCTGTACTTTGTGGACTTTCTGAGGAAATCCTAATGTCTTTGTTGTTTTTTTATTTTCTTTTCTATACATTTGTCTTGCTGGTTTTTGAAACCCTATAAACTTGTAGTTGCCACAACATCCTGTGGCAAAGACTTCCGCAGTGTTGTATAAATGGACACCTACTGCTGCTGGTTTTGCTTGCCAATTTCATTTGATGTCCCCAGTTCTTGTAATGTATATTAACAGTTTCCTTGGATGAGTCTTCACTGAGGCTTGCCTGCCTCTCATGCTTTTGGTTACAAGTAAACATACTGTGGAATATTCTCACCCTAAGGAAAGGAAGGACGTGTCCTTACTGGGACAGAGGTGTGAGTTTGTCTCTTCAATCTGCCTTCTAGGTTATTTCACAAAAATCTGGGAGCACAATGCAGCGGTATGAACTTGGGATAATTTTGTTGGTTAGTGTGACCAAACATGCTCGAAGCCTCTACGCCAACTGGGGCTCTGCATATTGATTTGGTATGTGCTCCATGAGGAGCAGAGAGCCCAGCGAATGCCTGTTCTCAGTAGGTGGCATTTTGTTTGAAGATGCCTTCTGCCAATGGAGTCTTCCCAGACACAGGCCCTGAGATCCCAGTGATCTAGGACAGCTCACAAACACATGCTTAACGTTAATCCGTGCATATTTAAGTGCCTTTTGAATATAGCTTTGTTGCTAGATCTCTGTTAAAGGACCAACAGAACCCAACTGCTAAGTTCTTACTTTACATTCCTTTCCTTGGGCGGCAAAGCCAGCATGTGTATTGTTTTCGGGAGTCTTCCACATGGCCACTGACACCTAATGCAGGAGTTGTCGGGATGATAAAAGTCTTTATTAGCTGCTTTATGTAAACAGCAGGCACCCTGGGTGGTGCTGGATCTTGCTTGAGCTGCTCCACAGCCACCTAGCAGCTGGTCTTCTCCAGCAGGGCTTCACATTATCCCCCTGGGAACACACCAGGCCTGAGAAGCACCACTGTGTTGCCAGAGGAAAACGTTTCCCTGTAGTTGTAGCTCCCTGCCTGCCTGCCACCACACTGGGACGTGCCGTGGGCAGTGTGTTTTGGCAGCAGAAGAGCAGAGCCGTTCCTAGAATGCCAGTGATGCCGCGCTGCGGAGTGCTTGGCCGTACCTGGTGTAGTTTGCGTAATAGAAACTGTCTGTCTGTTATCACTCCGGAGATGCGAAGCCGTGATTATGGCAGCTGTGGCACAGCCTCCCTCTCCGGGCGCGATAGGAACGCGGCATTGTTGGTGTTCCCGCGCCAGGGACACACAGAGGGTGCTTGCGCCACTCCCGCGTGCCACTCCGCCAGGTGCTGTGCCAGCGAGCGAGCGATGTGCCTGCCTGTGCCTCCTGTCTGGAGCTGCTGCTGCACAAGTGTGATGTAGTGCAAACTGGCATCTCACAAAAGCGTGTAACGGGTATCATGCTCAGGGTACTGCTTTTTAAGGTATTGATTTTCTTGGCATCTGAGGCACAGAGTGATTATGGTGGGACATCCATGTCCCAGCGTGGCACTGGTCTGCCCTGCTTCCCTTAGTATTGCATTTCTTGCTACTCAGGCAAGTGGGAGGTTATTCACAGCTCAATGCTTACCAGCGTAATTCCCTCACAGAATTTTCCACTCCTTATGTGAGATGGTTAAATTTGAAAAGGGAGAGATGGCAACACTCTCTGGGATAAGGAGCCAGCCCAGCTCACCAAACTGGGAGGACGCTGAGGAGTAAAGGAGCCAACCAGGGCTGTTTTTTCCCGTTGATTGTTGCTGTGGATGTTTTCCATCTGCTGCTGGGGGTGAGCTGCAGATGAGTGGGACTTTGGAAAGGAATAGGACAGGAAGTGTGTAGGACTTGACTAAGTGAAGGGGCCTCAATGTTGGCAGCTAGGGCCAATTTGGTGACTTCTTGGCTGAGTTTCTGGTTACCATGTGGACCTGAGGAGTCATGCCTGCAACCAAGTGAGTAACACTTCCAGTCATGTATCTGGGGCAGTTAAACTCTGGTCATCTTTTTAAGCAGTACATGAGTTTATGATTGATCATTTGTCATCTCAAGTGGTACTTTCATGTTGTGCCTCCTGATGAACTCTCAGCAGCGTGTTTCTTGTAAATCCCCAGTTCTTCAAAATAAGAGTTAATTTTTTGGGGAAATGCTGATCACGTCGTTTATGGTCTCAGATGTTGAGTCTCATGACTCATTCAGAGTCTCTCTCATTGCTGTTGTTGGAGGATGAGCCTCATATTTGGAAAGGGGTACCTACTGGAAACAGGATTTCCCACAAAAATGCTAGCAACAACCTTCCTGTTCTTGCAGGTATTCCTCACAGTAAAAGTCCCTGACTGGATCAGCACAGGGAGGTGAGCACACAGAGCACGAGAGTGCAGCCAAAGTGAATTCCAGTTTTCATTCAAGCAGAAACCTTCAAAGTATTTGGATCTTTCTAAAGAGGAGCAAATTCAACTCTACCTTAGTAACTCAGTGACACAGGGCAATGCCTTGCATGTTCTTCATGCAGATTCAGCCTCTTCTTGGCCTATTGTCTAAACTTAAATCAACAATCTTTAAAAAGAGCAGCTGAAATGCAGTCAGACACAATTAATAGATACTCTGTTTACACCTGACAGACATGCAAGGTAAGAATGAGGATGTTAGCATGCGGGCCATGTGAACAAGAACTCCGTTACGCTGAAGTACTCCTGGCCAGTTCTAGTGGTGTCACAAAACCCAAGGACAAGCCACAGCACAAACCCCAAAAATGTTCTGATGTTTCACAAGTGTTTTGAATGCCTCCGTCTCACAGTGGCTCCCACGCTTAGCACTGTGCAGGCCCAGTGGCTGCTGTACACACAAAATCCTCTTCAGCAGCTGAGAGCTGTTGGCTACTGAGTACTGACACTCAGTGGCACCTGGAGTGAGCCTTACCTGGCTTCATGGGAGTGTCAGACGGGCCTGGCTATGTGGCATATCTCACTAACTGCTAAGTTTTCCATGTCCAGTACACGTTGCCAGTGCCAATGACTGGAACAAACACTTGCAGAAATTTTCAGAGCGACTTGTTGAGGTTTCAATACACCAATTCTCACCCTGTGAGCTTTATATATGCATATAGACATGTATGCATTCCCTTAGATATGTATGATGTATGTACTTATTTGCATAAATTTCTCCAGAAATGAAGACTTGCAAAGTCTTGCGCACAGTAATGTATAAGGTGGCATTACAGGAGACCTGAACAGGCTGGAGGGTTGGGCAGGAAGAAATTGAATGAAATTCAGCCAGGGCAAGGGTAGAGTCTTGCACCTGGGAAAGAACAAACCCCAAGTATCAGTATAGGTTGGGGACTGACCTGTTGGAAGGCAGCAAAGGGGAAAAGGATCTGAGGGTCCTAGTTGATGGGAGGTTGACCATGTGCCAGCAGTGTGCTCTTGTGGCCAGGAGAGCCAGTGCCATTCTGGGGTGTATTAGAAGGGCTGTGGCTAGTAGGTCAAGAAGAGTTCTCCTGCCCCTCTACTCTGCCCTGGTGAGGCCCCATCTGGAGTACTGTGTCCAGTTCTGGGCTCCCCAGTTCAAGAGGGACATAGAACTGCTTGAGAGAGTCCAGTGCAGAGCCACAAAGATGAGGAAGGGAATGGAACATTTCTGTTAGGAGGAGAGACTGAGGGAGCTGGAGCTCTGCTGCTTAGAGAAGAGGAGACTGAGAGGTGACCTCATCAATGTTTAGAAATATGTGCAGGGTGAGTGTCAGGAGGATGGAGCCAGGCTCTGCTCGGTGATGCCCAATGACAGGACAAGGGGCAATGGATGGAAGTTGAGGCATAGGAAGTTTCATGTAAAGATGAGGAGGTATTTTTTCACTGTGAGGGTGACAGAACACTGGAACAGGCTGGCCAGGGGGGTTGTGGAGTCTCCCTCTCTGGAGATATTAAAAACTGACTGGATGAATTCCTGTGTGATCTGGTATAGGTGATCCTGGTATAGGCTCTGGCAGGGGGGTTGAACTGGATGAGCTTTCGAGGTCCCTTGCAGCCCCTGACATTCTGTGATTCACAAGTCTCATTCTGGAAATGGCAGTCAGATTTTCACTACTGCCAGCCTTTTCCCCAGGGGAAAAACAATTTAACTGAAGTAGGTGGACAAACTCTGAAAGAGAAAATATAAAAGTATGGAAAGTCTTAGAGAGAGCTGGAAAGGGGACTTGGGTCTCCTGACCCTCAGACTAGCACTTTGTCTACTTCACAAAGCTCTGTCTCCTCAAGTGATCCACCAAAATCTCCAGAGGTAACCTTTGTCTTCAACTTGACCTTGAAAGGCTGCAAAAAGGTCCTTCAAAACAAGTGAGTATTTGGCAAACAATTTGTATAATGTATTTGTTTGGGAACATTTTGATCCTCTTGTGGGCTGCCAGCAAAGCAGATGCAAGGTGGAATTTTTGATTCATTCACTCATGAGACTGTGAGGAGTTTGGTCAAGTGAGGATGGGTCTGGCCAGGTGGCTCTTTCTGCATTTTAGGATGACTGGGGTTAGGATGTTTTCTGCTGGGTGGAGTACACGCTTTTACCAAGAGTCATCACAGAGGAATAAATTCTGTTTTATTTGCAAGGTATTTGCAAAGCCCCATTTTTTGAAGAAAACAATGACTGACTGGTTGTCCACCCTTCCCTCTGCAATAAGTTAGTCAGTTTCAACCACATCTGAAAGATTGGTAGAAGTTTCAAAAACACTAACTTTGTGGCTGTTAGAGTAGATGAAATAATGTAAAAGAGTGATCTGTGAAGGAGAGGGAGAACCCAGCTGTTGTACCTTCTGTTAGACATGGACTTGCCACACCATCACCATGTATGAATGTGACCTGCCCTCCAGCAAGTAACCAGCTTTAGGTTATGCATGCTGCTACTGTCTCTTGCATGTTGTTGGGTAAGGGTTAATGCAGCGGGTGAGGAGAAGATGTCTGGAGATGAAGGAATTAAGGATTAAGGAAGCTGAACATCTTCCTTACGAGGAGAGATTGAGGGAGCTGGGGCTTTTTAGCTTGGAGAGGAGGAGACGACTAAGGGGTGACCTCATTAATGTTTGTAAATATGTAAGGTGTAAGTGCCAAGAGGATGGAGCCAGCTCTGCTCCACGATGCCCGGTGACAGGACAAGGGGCAATGGGTAGAAGCTGAGGCATAGGAGTTTCCATCTGAACCTGAGGAAGAATGACATTCTATGATTCTATAATTCTGTGAATGGGGGAACCTTGGGCTTTGCTAGCTGTGTTGCTTAAAGTGCAACTTCTTTCCTTTGTGTGCATACAGTGCTGAGGAGTTGCTGAGCTTGGTTTGCTGTGAGCCTAAGAGTCCTCATTGCTTGCAGGAGTGAGTTTCAGAATCCAGGGCCAGCTCCAGGGCACACTCTGTGTCCCACACATGTTCTTCCCTATATTGTTTGGTGGTGGTCTCAGCCTGCCAGGACACCATTGTCAGCACCGGCCAGAGTAGATCATGAACACAGAGAGAGCTGGGAAGACAGCAAAAATCTACCAGGAGAGTGATGGCCTCAACCACCCAAATAATAACTGGCTGTTTAAAATACCAACTCAAATGAAAACAGGTTGGGCAAGCTTCTGGGAGTACTCAGCCAACTATACATTGCTTAGGGCATGCCGAGCACACTGCACTCCTTCATTAAGTAAGCATTGGCCATTGGTGTGGTGGAAGAAGCCCTCAACGCCAGGGTGTTCACCCAAAGGCATCCAGGACATCCAGTGTATCTCACCACATGAGCTGTCGGGCACAGCTAAATGAAGACACCAAGGGCTTTCTAAGCAAGAGTTACGTGACTGCATGTCTGAGCCACGGCAACATGTCAGACTGGCCTGGCTACTAGTCTACGAGAGCCTGAAAGTCTGGCTATTAATTTCAGGAACTGGGATCAGATCCATGGTTGGAAGCACAAACTCTCTGTGATGAAGTGACTGCACCCTGGGGCTGCCTTGTGCATGGCCTTTGCGTGCCTTGTGTTATCTGATAGTTTAGATAAAAGCCCAATTCCCCTTTAAACTTTTAAGCGCTTTATAAATTATCAGAGGGCTTTAATCTCTCTCTTTTTTTTTTTTTTTTTCATGAGATAAAGGGCCTTCTAAGCCCCAAACTCTAATTGAGTGGCTTTGGTTGCTTTGTTTTAAGTCCCTCTTTGGAGGAAAGCAGGCTACTCACCCTGAGATATGCTGCCAATGTGATCTCAACTAGAGTAGGGTTCAGTTGTGATATTTGGGAGTGGGCCCAAGCACAGGCTTTGGATGGTTTGTTCTCCCAAAGGAAATAATGGAGAAAGGATGGAGCAAACAGTGGATACTGATTTATCCACCTCTGTACTCCTTTAATTTGGCAGGGAAGTGAAAACTTTATAAAAGGCTGTTGAAGATTCAGCTGTTTCTGGCCCTACTATCAAAACTGCCCTCTGTGGTTAAGTTGGTTAATAGCTATTAATTTAGTTAAACTCCTTTAGGACCTGGTGCTTCTGCCTTGAGCATTCACTGAAATCTATAGGGATATGAACATCAGTCAAGAGAGAGTGGCCTCAGGAAACCACTTCAGGGTTTGTAGTTGAGCATATCTGTGCTATCCAAAGGATTCCTCTCATGGTAAGGGACAGAAGGACCCCACAGCACCTGCACACCCACTCAGAACAGCTGATATTTCAGACAGACTTACATAGAACTTGTTCATGAGTGAACTGTTGCCTGAGAGCAGCAATGGGAATCATCTGATTAATGGTTTCATGAACCAAATAGCAGGGATTGAAAGAGAGAGAGACATGAGAGATCAGAGAGAGATTTGAAACAGGGTGAGATGCAGCATGAAGAAACTACTCTGTGATGAATTATGTGGTGGAAACATGGCAAAGAGTAATATTCTGACCCTGTTCCCAGGGCTGGAGAGAAGGCTTTTCTGTTCCTACCTCTTTCATCCTCAGAAATTGTCCCATGCTTCCTATACAGTCATCCAGATTTATGGCATCCATTGTAGCTAAGTGTGGTCACTGTGATGGCAGCTCCCAGCACTTAGGGCAGGCTGAGGATGAGCATGGTACTACCTGTGTCAAGATAACCATTTGTGATCCATGCAGGGAGGCCGGGCAGCTGGCACAGCTCAAGGCTTATGTTTGCAGGGAGCTCCCAAAAAGAGAGATGAAGTGTTGGGTGATGGTAGCATTACCTCAGACTAGGAAGAAGCAGTCTGTGCTGGGGACTTTAAATGGCACAACAAGCCATTGCCACCCTGGAATCAGACTAAACAACAGAGGATACACAGGCAGGAAAGCACTGTTGACAGCACAAACAGCCATACTACCACAGGCTTGATCCTGATCCTTATGGCAAACCTAAGAAACACCTTCAAAAGGTGAGTAGGGAATTAAAATCTGTGACTTTAATACTAGAATACTAGGATACTAGAAACTAAGGATGTAGCACTAATACTGGTCTTACAGTTTTCTTCAGTCCCGCCCTCTTCCACTAATCCCTTGCTATATGCCTGGGAAGAACTTCCTTGTCTACTTTTTTATATGGAAACTGACAGTCTTTACCTCTCTCCCTTGCTAATGTTTCCTGCGGCAGTGGATGTGCTGACAATTCCCTTTCCTTCTAAACAGCTATTGGATGGATATACCTGAAGCTAAATGTGAGATACCTTTTGCAGTTGGTACTTAGCTGAAGGTTTGACATGTCTCTTTCAGACCTAAAGAAGAGCTCGAACTCTTGACAGCTTGTCTTTCTTTTCCCAAATACATCAGCTGGTCTCATTAGAAAACTCCACTACTCTTCCTACAAATCTCACTATGCTGGTAAAAAGGGCAGTGGATGAAAATACTCCTATTCCATCTCGCACCCCATCAATACCCACCACTCTGGAGGGTGATTCTTTATTCCCTCCATCTCTCTTTGCTGTATCCTTCACTATCAGTGTGGCTAGGCATAGATATGAATAAATATTTAGCAGAACAAGGAAGATGTGACCACAATATCTTGGCTAAAATCAGAAGGTTGCGTAAAGTCAAATGTTGTGTGTTATTATTTTCTGTATGTGGTATTTTTTCTTCCAGCTCACTGTCATGGCTGAAGCAGGAAGAATGGACTTAGGATGCCTGTGATCCTCTCATAACAGTATATATCACTTATCTGTTGTCTCTGGGAAATTTGCCTTGTGTTCAGTATAGTTTTTTTTTCCTCTTCATTTTTTTCCCCCTTCTTCCTCTGCAAAAGGAAAGAGTAAAAATTATTAATCAGATTCTCTGTTCTGTTGAGGTGAAACTGATACAAAAGTGACCAGGGTGTACTGACATGAAAGCTGTTATGTACATTAATGCTGTTGTTTACTCTGCTGTCTGCTTTCTGGGCTGCTGACTTGGAAACTGAGTCTGGAAATCTGGACTTCCAAATACTCTGAAAGGTGCAGCTTAGTAGCCCTTGGCCTTTCTTCAACCAACTTTCCTCTATAGAGCTGAGGAGCACCAAGAGAGTGCAGGTGTCTGGGCTTGCCGTGGTATAAACATTTCTTCTGGAAGTGGACATCCACGGGCTGTGCTTCCCATTTTTGCCACATCTATCCAAACCAGTAATGCCTGAGACAGGAGGCTTCAGAATGCCTCGATTCCTCTCCTGGCTGAATACGAAAATAACTGAGGCCCAGGTCTCAGAGTCAGGATCGATATTGCTTAGGATTACCTTGAAACCCCCAGATAGCAAAGTGCTCTAAAACCCTACATAAGCAAGAGAGGTTAAAAACATTGTCAAACCACCTTGGTGAAAAAGTGGTGGAATTAAAAAAAAATTCTCTGGTGTGTAAGGATACTACAGGTATACCATTACATTACATTTTGTAAGGGTTTTTTTTTCTGATTTGCATGGATCTCAGGATTAGTGGACATGAAATAGGCTTCTCTAGGGAAAGAAACCAGAACTGTCTGTGGGACACAGTCTTGATCATAGAAGAAATCAAGGTGTGTGAAGTGAATGAGGTTAGGGTAGGCCTGCCAAGAGGTTTCAGCTGATGTTTGGCAACTGGGTCTGGGTAGTTCAGCAAGATTTTACCAGTCAAAGTCATGAGTTCTGCAGAGAAAGCAAAACTTCTATCCATGCCCCTCACCACCAACTCACTGCAGATGTTCCAGTTTAAGACCAGTTCAGTTTGGCCCTTGAGGACTACACTCACTTTGCAGCATGGAGCTGCCAACCCAGCCAAATCCATTCTGTGAGAGTATCAAAAATCAGGCATATTTTTCTAGGGGACAGCAGAGACATATTCTTGGCAGCTGGGCACTTCCCTTGCCTAATTTCAAGTACTTGCCTTAAACTGTAAACTCTCAGTTAACAAGCAGTAAGCACTGTGTTTTTAGCATGGATAGAATAACCTTTTAATCTTGTCTTTTAAAAAGAGTAAAAATCCCTAAGCGTGTGTCGACTTTTTTTTTTTTCTCCCCTTCTATTTCTTTTAACAGACTAAGGCAGTGCCTGGTCTGGAAAATGTCAGCCCAAGTGGTGAAAATGGCAACTTAAAAGCAATCAAAACCAGGGATTGGAGACACAAGTCAAATAGGTGCTAGTTCTTACATTCTCTAGGAAAAAAACAGAGCGTCCCAGAGCAAGACACAATCACCTCCATAACCTAGGGAATATGCTGGAGCTGCTTTCCTTGGTGGACATCTGTTTTCTCTCACTGCTACAACATTACGTTTGCCTGCGTCCCTCAGCACTTGGGGCTCCTTGCATGGGCTGTGACTCTAGGAGTGCTGTTCGCTGGCCGCCACTGCTCTGGTCCTGGAGTTTTCTCACCACTGGAGGTGCCATGACTCTGGCAGCACTTTTCCTTTTCATTCCTTTCCCAGCCTGAGCCTACTCCCAGAGTGGCAAGCAGGGTGTTTCTCCTCGCAGTGCTGCATAAAGCTAGCAAGTGGCTCTGGGTGATGGGCTGGTTGTTTTTTGTCAATCTCATCTCTTTAGCAAGGGCTCATAGACTAGGCCTGCAGGAGGCTATGATTAATTTTTTTTAATGAGACCATTCCCATTGTCTGTGAGCGCTGGGTAGGAGAGCACGCCTGCATCAGAGGCTCTGCTTGTGCCCGGATTTTGTGTACTTGTGCATGTGTCTGTGCACTGTTGCAGCTGCTAAGAGGGCTGAGTTGTTATGATGTGGGGTATGGATCAACAGTAAGTCCTGGCCTGATAGCTCTGAGCACTGAATGCAGTAGCACTTGTGCGTGAGGTGAGATGAGATGAGATGTTGCCACTCATCTTGCTGCTGACAAGAGGTGGGGAAAGAGTGGTGGGGCTGGGTCATCCCTCCCTGGGGATGCAGACTGGGATCCACGGGGAGCAAGGAAGACAGGCTGTTGCCTCTGTATTTCTGGGCAAGTAGCTCCTGTGGAGCAAGTCATTTAGTAACAGCTATGACTGGTGCCGACTGGTGTCGAAAAGGCTGATGTTTGCAAGGAGGGAGTGATGAAGCAAGTTGGCAGAGCAGCAGGAAGCAGCTGGTAGGCAGGTGAGCATTTCTGTACAGTCTGCTAAATGCATTGCACTTGGCTCTCCACGTAAGGCAATCCAGCAATGCGATGACCAGATGTGTATAAATCCATGAGAGATCAGGCATTGAATTGCCAATGGTGCCTCTGGGATATAGCTCCCCTCTGCCATATAGCTCCCCTCTGCATCAGCAATGTGCCACACATACTTCTTGGCAGAGCACCAAGCTTTCAACTGCACGGTGCTCCATTAGCAGCACATCCATGTGTAGCCCTAATTTGGGCCATATTAGACCTGAGAAGAGAGAAGGGATACACAGGAGGCCTCTGCTTTTTTTCTCTCAAGTAGTTAGATTGTCCTTACATTTTCAATTCTACAGTTTCTCCTTTGCTTCAGTTCATGTGATATCCTGAACTAGTACTAATACCTGTGTGGCTGTGCTATTTTTATACCTTTCATGGCCTCTCTGTGCTCCTTAGCCTCAAATACCTCTGTTAAAATATGCAGCACTTCCCTTCCACAGTGATGGTGGAGGGGAAGCCTCCAAAAGTTTTAAGGCCCACTGTGCTGAACTGGTAGAAGTTGTGCACATTTTGGTACCCTACTTATCTATGCAGAGAGCAGTATCTCTGCTGGAACACATATTTTCTCCCCTCTAACATATGTGGCAAAACCAGTGTAAGGTGGAAAGTGGGATGAAGTAGCCTGTTCTCTTGGAGGCTCTTCCATCTCTAGGAAGCACTTTCCTTTGGGACAGTTGTTTACAGTATCACAGTGTTCAGGAGGCTGGTGCTAAGTGGGTAGATGAAGAAATAGGAGCCCCAGCTCAGCATGCATGTGGGCATCCATGCAGGCTAACGTGTGTGCTCCCAGACTGTCTTTTCTAGCCCACTCCTTTCTGTACACCCTCCCTTGACACCCACACCTGTTTCCCCAGCTCTGTACCTCTATTTGTTGCCCTGTCTTTCTTCTTGGACACGAATGGTTATCTTGCCTTCCTCTTCCACCCTCTCATCTTCACCAGGCCACTTGCACTCTCTTTAGCAACAAGAAGAAAACTTGTGTACATCCTTCCTGCTCTTCCTGACCCCTCCTTGGCACACAGACCCCTGATAGGCTGTCCCTCACTGCACACAGAATCCCGTTTTTCCACCCTGCTCCCTTTGAACATATCCTGTTTTCCCTTCCTAGCCCCATGTCCCTTCCCAGGCATGCATGCAGCCTTGCCTCCTCAGCAATGATCAGAAACTGGGCCAGAAGTCATGGATGGGTTTCAAAACCACTTGGTAAGTCCTGGAACCTTTGAAGCCTAGAGGGGCTCCCAGAGAGAGTCAGGTCTTTCTATTCTCATTAGGATTATATGCTTTCAGGCCAAACTTAGCACAGTTACCAGGCTGTCCAGAATGCTTGCCAGAGCCTGGAGTTTGGAAAAAGCAGAGTAAGACTTAAAAAAAAAAAAAAAAAAAAAAAAAGAGCTAGATGGAATAGCCCAGAGGCTCTGCTCCTGACAGCTGATGTGACTGCATAGCTTGGCTCTGGCAGGCTTTGCCAACTTGCTTAAAACCAGCTCCTCTTCTCAGTGTCCAAAACTAATGGAGATGCTACCATAACTCTGTTCCTTCTGGCTTGGGGTCTTCCTAGTTTGCTCTATTACTTTTAGTTAGGTACATGTGCATGTGTAGTATCCTCTGCTTCTTCCCTCAGACACCTAATGCACTGCGTTGTAGAGATGTGACCCTCATAATTTTTTTGTGGTGGGATCCTGGACTCTGTAGGCGCATCTTGTGGTGGCAGTGTGAATTAGTACATCTCTCTTGGTTCTTGACTTCTACCGACCACCGAGGAAAACTTCAGCCCCCTCGGTTTCTAGGCTGAGGGGTTTTTTTGTGTATTTCCATACAGGTCAAAAAGATAAAATGAGAAAAGGAAAGGTGGAGAAGAACTTGGCTTCTAAGGGTGATCCTGGAGGAGGTCAAGGCAGGTTTGGCTGTAAGCTATAAGCCCTTTTAGTCAGGCTGGGACAGCACATACTGTCCCTCCCACTGCTCTACGTGCTCATCTGCATTAATCGGCTCCGTGATTTCACATTAGGAGGCAGCTGGGCACCTTGGGAAGAGCCTGGCCTTCCACATCCAGTCTGGCTTGCAGCATGGAAAAGTCTCCAGCAACCTTCTGCTGTCGACATGGGGGTGGTGGTGCAGGCATGTGTACTTTGGAGAGGGAGAAGTGTGGTGCCTGAGGGGCACAGGAACGCACCCAGGGCACAGACACCCTTCTCCTCCATGAGCAGCACCAGGAGCAGGCACGTTGTGCACGCAACCGCTGAAGCTGCTGCTGGGCGCAGGGCAGGATCACACCCAAACCTCTTTGTTTTTGCAACACAAAGGTGGAGACAGAGTGTCAGGGAAGGGGAAGTCCTGCTTGTTCTTCACTCCTGGTGAGGCATCCTGCAGCCACACGGGTGCATGTCTGGGCTGCCAACAGCAGCAGCAGCAGCAGCACTGCCAGAAGGCTTTCCAGCACCACTTCTGCTGCCCCTTGGGCGGTGGGATTTGCTATTGCTCTCAGTGGGAGTTGAGCATCGTTAAAACCTCAGATATTTCAGGATGAAGTGGCCTTTACCTCTGTCAGCCTCACAGCACAACTGAGACTGGCAGGGTACTGGGGTGTTTTTGTATACTGGGAAGCATTGCCATTCCTACACCAGCACGGAAGTGCTGCAGATAACTCATCCCATCTGCCAAGGCAGCTAGGACATCATCGGCCACAACAGCCCTCTGCATAGCCTGAAAAGTGACCTTTGTAAGGCTGGCTGCTGGAGAGCACTGCAAGAGAGAGGCTTTTCTGAGTGTACCAAACATGCCTGAGCTTTCAAACACCTAGCTGAGGTGAACCCTAATGGAAGACTGAGGAATGGAGGGGTGCAGATGGTGGGAGAAGCCGGAGGGCTGTGAGGGGAAGGCCACAGAGCCTGAATATCCTGGAGGATGCAGAAAGGGGGCACTCAGAGCAAAGATTTGCTCTTGCTGTTGGGGATGTTGCCAATAATTCCGGTCCCAGCCTCTGGAAATGGGCGAACCCCTTCTATGCTAAATGGAGGCACAAATGAGCACTTGCCTTCAATTGAATGGTGTGTGTGAAAACTGCCAGGCAAATGCTAACTTGCCCTCCTCTGTCAGGCAGATACGTTGTATATCATCATGATTCTTTGCAAACAGGGGTGCAGCAGGATCGTGGGCAGAGCACTCAGATCTAAGGGCTGATGCTGAATTCGGCAGATACGCATCTGAAAGAGGAATCATCCAGATTAAGAACTGTGCAATAGAAGAGCAGAAGAGAAGGAAGGAGACAGTGTGCTCCAAGGATGCCTGTCCAGAAGACCCTGTTTTACTGTCAAGTCTGGAAGAAAAATATTTGTTGTGTTTGACACAGGAACGTGCCCTGGTGTTTGACAGCAGTGCTTGGACATGAGGAAAAAAAAAAAGACTGCTCTCTCTCTCCAAAGGTCATGAAGTGATGTCTCTGGCTGTAAGCCCTATATGGAGACAGGGCAGGGCTGAGAGCAGCTGGTCCAGGGGAACATAGAAGACAAGGTTTGCTCCTGGCTTTCGACAAAATACAGACAACAACACTTCTGTCCTTCCCAGATCCTTTCTATGGTGAGCAGAGCAGTGGGAATGGGCTTAAAGCCTGTGTCAGCCCTGCCTTTATCTCCATGTGCATTCCCTGTTTCTTATGACTTTGCCAATAGAGCAGGTTAGATGCTGTCTCTGGTAACCAGACTGCCGCCTAGGCAGCTGAGCAGAATTGAGTGGAGGTGAGAAATTCCTTCTGGAAGAGATAAGCAGAGCTCTTCCTTGCTTCTCTTCCCCTGCTCATTCCCTCCTGCAGCTGCTAATGCAGGGAAGGGAAGAACTCTAGGGACAAGGTGAGAGGGATACTGTGGAAGAAAGGGAGGCAGGCAGGTAGGTAAGAAAGACAGGAGGGAGGGAGTGAGGAAGGAATTCAGAAGGAAGAAATTTGGAAGGAAGGAATTTAGAAGGAAGGAAGCAATTTGGAAGGAAGAATGGAAAGACGGAAGGAACCTGAAATAAAGAAATAAAGTAGGAAGGAAGGAAGGAAGGAAGGAAGGAAGGAAGGAAGGAAGGAAGGAAGGAAGGAAGGAAGGAAGGAATTTAAAGAGGGGTAGAAGCTATTTCTCTCACTGTGGTGAAGGCTGCATTTGACCTGAGTCAGTAGCTTGAGGCTGATGAAAGAATTTAGCACCTAACTAGTAAGAGAGTTCTGACCCTTTACACCAAGGCATGACAGGATTTCAGCACTTTGCCTAAGGCCTTTACTGTGTCCTGGCCCCACAGTGCCTGGTCATGCTTCTTTCTACTGCAAAGGGTCTGGTGTGGTGAAACCAGGACAGTGTTTCCGTAGAAGGTATATGCTGGCATGATGGTGAGACTACCTTTGAGGCCATTCCTTGAGAGTCTTGGTCCTTGCCTGGATCAGCTACTGCATACAGTCCATTGCTCATGTATGCAATCCAAGTTGTCCTTATGACAACACTGCGGAGGTGCCAGTCAGGCAGTGTGGGACGGAGCTCCAGCACTTTCAATGCTTTCAACCCTGATTTCAGTGCTGGTCAAAAGAGCATGCAGAGGATCTTGTCAGTATGGCCTTTTGAAAGCCCAAAGGAAGGGAAAAGCTGGCTGCTGGATGCAGGCAAACAGAATTTCAAAGAGCAGCCGTCTGGATGGGTCTAAGTCAGTATCGCTCCATTTTGTCACCAGGCTTGGCCTTCAGCAAACCAACACGACACAGCAGTACCCTGTGAGCATCAGCTATGAGGTGACTGTGAAATCTCCCTAGCTGGTACGGTCAGGGTCCCAGAGCCTGGCGGAGAGGAGGTCATTCCTCGTTGCCCTGCAGGATGTCACCCTCGTCATGAAGGGCGTCAGCTACAAAACCGCTGATAGGAGCAGGGATATTTCTGTGTGGAGGAGTGTGCAAGGGGGAGATTTGCGAGAATACACAGACTCAGCAGCCCTCCTCCCCCCAGCCCTCCATCTGGGACCCTGCACTGGGTCGGTTTGTCTGCAGGGATCAGGGAACAGGCTTTATGGCAGTCATTAAGTGTAAGTGTTAGGAACATGGTGGAAAAGGACAGAAAGAAACGATGTGAGGCTATGGCCACCCAGAGTAGGGGATGAGTGGGTAAGCTGCTTGGAGACAAGTTCACCTGAAGACAAAATCCTCCAGTGAAGCTGTGAGTGCTAGTTTGACCCTTGAAGAACTCACCTACCTCTGTGGCTTATCTGGAGCTTCTGAAGTGGTTAAAGCTTTCCTAGAGGACAGCAGGAGGGGGATAGTATTTGTCACACTCAGTGTGGCTGGTGTTAGTGACAATAATAAACTCAAGATCCTGACTTATTTGGACTAGCCACACAGTTGTCTCCTGTCAGCTTGTTGGATCTTTAGTGGACTCTCAGGCAATCTGCTGTGCTATCTGAAATATACAAACCCAAAATCTCCCTATTGTGTGTCACCTGAGGTCACTACAGTTACACAGAAGATGCCTTTGTGTGCTGTGTCTCCCCAGGGAAACTGCTTAGTTTCAGTTTGGCAGCCACGAAAAACGCTATCTTTCTAACTCTAGCTAAGGTGAGCAAGCCTGATGTTCAAGGCTTGTCTTTGGTTTCAGAGTAGCTGCCTCTATTTCTGGGGCAAATATAGCCATGCAAGCCTCTGAGTGCTTTCTAATGAAACTGATTCCTTCAGGGGTGAAAGGAGACTGGGTGCCTTCCAAGCTGAGATGCTAATGGGAGTAAGTATATGGCATATGCGTGTGAATTACAACCCAGCTACGTGTTAACATGCCAGCACCTTCCTGGCCCTGTTTTCTGGAGTCTCTCTGCTGCCCTGGGGTGAAAAGCTCCATTCATCCTGTAGGCCACCCAGCTCTCCAACAGAGAAACACTGAATTTTTAAGTGATGGATTTAAAGCTATTGGAGGGACACAGGATTAGCAGGGCAAAAGACCTTTCAACCACTTATCTGTGCTGCTCAAGATGCTGTGAATCACTAGCAAACCCCAGGCACTTCCATCTGTGTCTTGGTCAGGGAGCCTTGCTCTTCTCCTGCTAGGACATTTCTGCTCCTCTCTTCACACCATCCTTTTCTCTGCTACCAAGCTACCAACTAAGGCTGGCTGGGAGGCACATGACACCCAGTTTTGTCTGCACCTAACACTGGTACTAAAGAATGCCATCCCTCAGACTGGAACCCTCTCCCCTTCTTGCAAGCGCTATAGCTGGAGACCATAATTTCTGTCCTGGTGGTCATTGCTGCAAAAGAAAGACAGGGAGCAGGAATCCAACACAGAAAGCAACTTTCCATCCCAAAGCTTTCTGTGGCCCTGAATGGCTCCAGACCCCTCTAGTTGCAGGCAGCCCCACTGAGGACCTCTGTCTTCCTCCACTCTTCCCTGAGTGGACTCTGCTCCCTGACTTTTCTGCCCTACACCTCGTGCTGTACTAGTTCCTTGGCTTCTTGTAGAGCCTAGTGAGTTGACAGCTCTGATGGGTGATGCTGCATGTTTTGGAGGCTGAGCAGAGAGTCAGGCCTCCAGTGAGGAGATTCTGATATGCCTCCTCTCTCATCACAACATTGCTGGAGGAAACAGAAGCTCGTTTAGAAAGAAGTGGCCACGCTTGGGTGCTGAGAGAAAGGGTTGTGCAGTTGAGATGGCCCCCAGCTAGGCAGGCCCTCTGGGATTCAGTGTGGCTCCCGAGGGCTGAGGCTAGAGAAGGAAGTACCTTCACTGGGGTGCACACTTTTAACCCATTTTCTCCCTGACTGTAAAGCTCCTGGCTTGTTTATTTTTCATTGACATCCCAAGGGTGTTTATTATGTGAAAAAGGGGAAAGGAGACAGGGATGTGAAAGCCTGCCCAGGTTAAGGCATCAGGCCTGCCAGGGGCAGACGTGATGTCAAAGAGAAGAGCTGGACGGTTAGGTTACAGGCCACAGTGTTGTTGGGAGCCAGGGCTGAAAGCAGGGAGGAGGAGATGATATCCATGCCAGGCCCACTGCCTCAGAAGTGTGGAGTGGGTGGCCACTGGCTGAGCTCATGTGCCTGCAGGGTCTGGAGGCTCCCAAAGGAGCAGGGACTTTCCCACTGAGACCCTTGTTTCCATCAGCAGCAGTGCCTGCCTTGCTGACATCCCTCCTATACTTCCCACCTGATTTACAGCACACACCTACCCCAGCACCTCCTGCCACCGTGGGTCATGCCAGCCCCACGTCTATGGGGATAAGACTCTCCTGGGAGAGGGTGTTTGCATTGTGGGGTGTGCCCATGCCTTTGACAAGGGTCACGTTGCTTTTTAATTTCTTGCTGGAAGCGCATCTGGAAAGTTTAGTCAATTACTAGCTGGAAGACTCCCTCACAAGGCCATGGTATTTATGAGTTCCCTCAGCCCGGGGGGTGCTGACCGCAATTATAGAAGATGAGGGAGTGAAAGTTGCCTGCGGTGAACTCTGGGGATGGAGGAGTTGGGAAACAACCCACTGGCCACTGTCAGAGGGGCAGCGGCTCTGACCATGTGCCGGGAAAGGGTGGCAGACCCGAGGGCTGGAGGAGAAAAGGCAGCAGTTTGCTGTGGGGAAGAGGTGAAGAGGATGGAGTGGGACCAAAGCAGCACATGGGATATGAGTGGCACAGACACAGACACAAGATAGTGTGGAAAAGCCTGCTAGCCAGATCATGATGAAGGCTTGGACTTCATGAGGAGGATGGTGCAAGTGTATCATGATGTTGTTTGTTGTGTGATTTGATATAAAATGAGTGGCTCGATAATTTGTGCCTATGTGTAGCCCTCTCAGACCCAACAGAAAGGCTTCAAAGCATGCTTCAGTGTCATACACGTCCTTTAAATGCTGCATGCTGATGAGGCAGCACTAAGAGGTCATCAGCCTGGTCCATCCTCAACAAATCTTTGCCTGTATAATCCCATTAATTAAGGGAAGGCAACGTCATCTTGTCCCTCCCATCAATACAGCTATGGTGGCATGAGTCTTAAGATGATGCACTGCTCTGCTGGCAGCAAATTCATCTGGAATAACTCACCTTGGTCTGTGCAGACTTCTTTCCAGCAGACACTGTATCTCTATTGGGAAGGTTTGCTACAGCAGCTGGCCAATTTTCTGTGTGAAGAAGGCCTTGCTGACAATGAGAATGAGGTGGCCTGTGTGGTGGCAGGTGGAGAAGTTTGAGGTCAGCAACCTGAGTCGAGCCATAGAAGAGGACCAGCTAGTGACCCACTTCATTTTTACCCCTGTTTCCACAGGCCCTGCTTCCTCTGTGGTGTTTTTCATGAAGTGGCTGCCACCAAGCTGAGACGTTGCTTGCCAGCCTTGCTCCATGTCTTGTCCACTGCATTAGCTGCCAGGGTGGTTGCACTGCTTGAATCCCTGCATCCATTCACGGAGCTGGCAGGCTTGTCCTCACTGGCATGTCAGTGTGAGAGTAGGTACATGTGTACGGTAATTGAAGAGATCAAGGCTGAGTGAGTCCAACAGACCGACAAAGCCAATTACCCCTCAGGAATTTCTGCTCCTCAGGCTCGGATGGTGATTACAAAACCTTTGCCATTAAAAATTAGCCAAGAGAGAAACTCGTTGCCAGAGTCCAACAGGAATTTCCCATGCTAATCTGATACACAGAGTGACCACAAAGCATGTAGGCATCACCTTTGCACAGGTCTGGTGTTCCTCTGTGCTTTAGGTGGTAGGTAGCATGACACAGATGCATGTAGATCCAGTGGAGCAGAGCGTGTGTCCACATATGTTGGCACACAGAGCAGTTAAAGCTCCAGTAACTGGAGGTTGTGAAACCCACACTGACAGCTCCCATTTCTGACAGCTCTGGGCCCAGCTGCGGGCTCTTGGGGTGGAAGTGGAAGATGGATGAGCGGCTGTATGCTGGAGACGGAAAGGAAAGCCACATCCTGCCCTCACCTTGTACAGGTGGAACTGTGATTGCTCAGTGCGTGGGCTGAAGGGAGTCAGAGAGAGGAGGTCACAAGTGGGCCAGAATGACAAGCTTCGCTGCCTTTTCTCTCTTTTGGAGGCACTCAGCTTCCCTGGCCATTCTGCTCAGTTAAGAGTGAGTGTTCACTGCAGAGTTAATGGGATTATAACTCCAATGTTACTGGTAACTTGTGTCTTATCCACACCCACATCCCTATAAATCAGAGATGGTTTTGGACTTGAGCTGGCCAGCCAAGGAGATGGGCTAGAGTACAGTCCCAAGGCTGCTGACATAACTGCTTTGCAATGCGGGTGCAGGCTAGACCCTCTCCTGTGCTGCTAAATCCTCCAGGGGCTTCTTATAATCCCTCCCTTGCCCTGGGTCAGACAGGCGTCTCTCCTCCCAGTTCTCTGGGAAAGGGTTTGCAGAGCCATGCAGTTTCCTGCATAGCACTTGGGGCTGCGGGATAAGCCCCCAAAGGCACAAAGAGGAGCCAGTGAGGCACAGCTGCCTTCCTGCAAATTTAGCTAACTGGAGTGAGAAACTGGGCTGTAAACAGCACGAGTTAACTCTGCCATGCAGTTGAACACTGCTGGCATAAACCCTGCTCATCTTGAAGTCTGGCTCTTGCAGTAGAAAAGTGGGGAAAGTCTCACAATACGCTGCCAGGCTTGCTATTTTTAATTTCTCCTCCCCTTGGTAATAGAGTTAGAAAACATTTTTTATAACAGTCTTATTTTTGGGCATTAGTGTTGGTGGGAATTCACTCCTCTGCAGAGAAAGCAGCACTAGGCTGGAGTCTGCTGGAGACTCATTTATGCCCATGCAACTCCCCATTTATTTAAAGGGAGCTAAAATGTCAGATTAGGCTAGAGTTAGCCCTTTGCACCATGGGACTGCCACTCTTGTGGCACCTCCTCCACCTTTGCTTCTCTTTATACTGCCTGATGTCAGTTTTGGTAGGATATTGCCACTAAAAGCCCCTTGACAATGTCTCTGTGAAGCTTCCTGGCTATTCACTGCTCCCTGTAACCTTGCAGCCATGGGCCACTCTCACCACTGTGGCATGCTGCTGTAGCTGTTTCCTGAACTTGGAGTAAGGAAGGTTCTTTTGCCTGGGGGAATTAGTGAGAATGATGAAACTTTTAGGAAGTGTTACACTTTTAGGACCAGGGTCCTAAATTGTAAATAAAAGTTTTCCAGAGATTTTGAGAGAGTCCAGGGGGACTGGCTCCACTTGCAAAGAGGCTGAACAAAATATAAGAGATAGGTTTATCCCATTCCATTGGTCTGAAAAATTCTATATAGTTTGGAGTTACAGCGTGTTCCTTTCTCTTTTTCTCTAATTTTCCTTATGTACTCCTCTGAACTTTGCTTTACTCCTCTGTGCTGGCCATTTTTTGGGTTATTGGTAAGAACACTGACTGGGAACAGGGAGAGATAATGCTGTGTTAGGTGGTAACAGCCCCTGGGCTTTGTCCAGGGGGTTGTACAGGGCGATGGCTGCGCTATTGCCTAGTTGTATATGTATTTGTATATGTTTATTACCTTTTATGTTTAGCCTACTTTTGTAAATAATAATTTCATTTTGCTTCCAAATTCTGAGTAAGCATGGTAATTTACTGTGGGGTGGATGGTAAATCCCAAATTCCATGTGGTGCAAAACGACCACAGGAAATTTTGCACCTCTTCTCTTCCAGACGTTTTAATCCTCACTAAAAGTCATTCCCCTAAACTGCATTTGCTTGTACAACGCTGGCCCTGCTCCTGCAAAGAGCAATTTGTGAGTGGACATATGAGTTAACCACATCTGGAGGTTGAGCAGGTGGAGGCACCTGTGAGAGGCATATAAGCAGTATCAAGGCTTGGTTTTTAACCCTTGACAGCAACACTTGCAATTTGAAATCTATTCTTGCAATGTGTTATTTCCTCTTTTAGCCCACTCAAGAGGCCTCGCATTACCCTCCTGATGCATGGGCTTTATGAAGGATATGACACCTTTACAAGACAGGAACTTCATGCTGCAAGTTGGTTTCCTAGGCTCTACTTATTGTTTTTCATGTGCTTCATGTATATGCCTTGCAGGCCTTCTGTCCTCTGATTCCCATTAGGACTTCACAGTAATTTGTTATGCTTTTTTCTACTTGCCAGGGAAGTATGCTATGTTTCTACTTGCCAGGGAAGAGTCCCTACACACCACTTTCTTTGTGCTCCAGTCAGTCCTCAGGAAATTCACTGGCTAAACTAGATGAAGTTGTCCAGCATCACATACTGTAACTTGTAATGCTTGCATTTGCAGTCTCCTTGGTATGCTGCTGCTATAAACATGCTACAGAGCAGGCTGGAAGCAGAAGGTGATGGTTGGATTTAACAGGACAATTATTTTGTGTTACTCTATTAAACCATCTCTTGCCTGTAGTGCCTGGGCACTTGAAGAAATCTTGTCCAGGGACTGCCTTATTTAATCAAATCTCTGCTTGATTCTGGCTTGCCTTAGTAAACATCTGTGCAGCTCTGGCACAGAGGAGCGGCATCAGGCTTTGGTCTATTGCTGTCTCTCTTCCTACCTCAGTTCCAGACTGGGCTTTGGAGGCTGCAGTCCTGCATGCCACTGTGCTAGAAATGCACCATCTTGAGCACCACCTCATGAAGCTGCCTACTGCTGACCATTACTTCCTTTTCTTGATGCAGAAAAAGAATGCAGGGTTGAAATCACCCTTACTCAGCTTCATGAACTGAGTTCGGAGTGTGATGTGTGAGACTATTTACTCGAAGCTTTGCTGGTGCTGCACAGGATTGCACAATTCAGGCTTCAGGAGGTGTCATGTGGGTGTGCATGCACTCTCTGCACTGAAAGAGGCACAGAGAGTTCTTCATAATAGCCTTTGTTTCAAGGCTCTGGGGAACATCTTAAAAGCTTGTCCCTCTCCTATGTCATCTGTAACTTCCTTTGCATGTCACTGGAACACACACAGTGTGTGGGAGAGGTAATGACAGAGAAGGAGAAAGCACTCACAATGTAAACATACTTTCACCTTGCACAGATATCAGAAGAGAGCTCAAGAAATGGCCCAATGGAGAAGGGAGTCTCTCTCCAATCTGGTGTGTCTGCCAGGGGAAGGTCACAGACACTGCCTGGATGGACACTGCATTTTCTGCAGGACAGCCTGATGTTGCTAAAAGCACTGTCTCTGGTGCATCACAGTGTGGCTTTTGGAATTATGGTACAGAAACGTCCAAAAGGTTTTATGCCTTAGAGAGCTGTGGCTTGTAAAACTCAAACTGGCATATCTTTTCTCCCCAATATTTAAATGAAAATGTTTGAAAATGTCCTTCTGCAGGAAGCTTTGATTTCTGACTCTTCTGATTAATTTAGGGAGAAAACAGAGGTCCTGGAATTTCCTACAAAGCAGAATTTCTGTTTTTCCACCAGCTTGACTCAGCAAGAATTTTTCCCACAGGAATTTGGCCATGACCGTTCATTCCAGCTAAACAGTTGGTATGAATCTCTGAAGATGGTGAAAGCAAGAGTAAAGTGTCTCATAAATCCTCACCTAGTGTCTGCTTCATGCCTGTGAGCAGAGAAGATCCATCTCATTTTTCTTTCTGTTCCCCCATGTAGGTTTTCTGGGAACAGCCTGTGTAAATGGGTACCAAAGCAAAGGTGGAGGGCAGAGGGTTTGGAGGGCCAGAGCTAATGGAGCTGTGATCTGTGAATTGCTCCTTGCTTACAGCTTCCCCCTTTGTTTATCTTTATGAATGAGCTCAGTTTTTATAACATAGCTTCTTGGTTGCAATTACACAGAGATCTCAGCCTTTTAATTAAGGGTGGATAATGAGCCTTCAGAAATAAAGTTTTTTTTAAAGTATATTTTTTTCTTGTAGGTTCATCAGTTTGGAAGGATTGGGTAGAGAGTGGGAGCGAGAGGTCTGGCAATGCTCCAGTGACGGTGCACCAGAAATGGCAGAACTGCTGGCTTGAGAAGCCTCACCCTGAGCCCTCTGTTGAGACCCAAGAGAACAACTGGAAATGGTCTGGTCTGTCCTCACCCAGATTAGGTGTAAGGACTAGTGAGGGAAATTTCAGCATACTTCTTCCTTGTGTGGCTCCTTCTATCAAAGCTAGATTTGAAAAGACACCTGATAAACAGCTTGACTTCTCTTCAGTTGCAAACCAAAAAATCTTGTGGGTCTTCCTGGTACTGCTAGCAGAGATTTGCTGAAAACAAGGCTAGCTTTTGAACTGTGGAAGCCTGTGGCCTAGAGGCAGCAGGAAGTCAGACAAAGTGCTCTGGCTGGCCCTCTATGGCCTTAAGAAGCTGTGAACCTCAGCTAAAACAATGTTACCCTAAGTTCAAAGTCTATGAATGAAGAATTCAAGCTTGAACATAGCTTAATGAAAAGAAACAAATTCATGGTATTTGATGACAGTGCAAGATGTCACCAGGAGGTTTCCCTGTGTATGTGCAGCAAAAGCCAAACAACTGACTGTTCATGGCCAAAACATTTATGTTCTTTGTGGAGTGAATAAATAGCAATAAATAGCTTCTGAATGTGCCTTCATCTCTGGGCCAGGGCAGGAGGTCTGCTAGTTTTAAACGCCTGCTGGAAACTTGGGCTTTGATTGCTGCTGTCAAGGTAGCTTCTGCCTCATCCATGGTTTCATAAGTGATGTGTCATCTGAATTTGTGCCTGGGCCTGGGCCTGCACTTACGACAGATCTTGTCTGGTGTCCACCTGGTTTTCCTCATGCTGGTGGTGTGGTTTCAGTGACCATGGTGTGTTCTGTGTGTGGCCACATATGCTGACCTTCAGCTGCTTTGCATCTGTGGGTGGGGATAGCTGCATGGAGCAGGACTCAGGGAGATTTCTGAGGTTTAGACCACTTACTGGCAGGGCCTCCTTTGAGTCTTTCATAGATGTAAACAGAATTCATGCAGGTGACTACAAACAGGTACTTTAGGTGAATGTATGTGAGAAACAGAAAATCCTCAGCGGACAGGGATCTGCTGGAGAAGGTCTGGTAGAGTGCTATAAGGATGACTAAGGGGCTGGAGCACTGCCTGGTGAGGAAAGGCTGAGGAACCTGGGGCTTTTTTAGTCTGGAGAAGAGAAGACTGAGAGGGGCTTTAATAAATGTTTATAAATATCTCAGGGATGGGGTTCAGGAGGAGGGGGACAGGCTCTGCTCATTTGCTCTCTGTGATAGAACAAGGAGCAATGGATGTAAGCTACACCACAGGAGGTTGCAGCTCAACACAAGGGGGAACTTCTGTACTGTAAGGGTCACAGAACACTGGCACAGGCTCCCCAGCGACATTGTGGAGTCTCCTTCTCTGGAGATTTTCAAGGCCCATTTGGATGCATTCCTCCATGATCTGAGCTAGGTTGTATGGTCCTGCTCTGGCAGAGAGTTGGACTCGATGATCTTTGAGTCCCTTCCAGTCCCTGACATCCTGTGATCCTGTGCTCATACCATGATACCTGTCAAATAACACCACGTCAGTCTTATACTTTTTGTAGGCAAATAACATGGTCAGTGGTTGTCTGGAGTTTTCCAGAGTTTGGGTAGAATTTGCAGTTTTTCTGAAATGGAAAACGACATTTATGATGATGAAAGAACGCAGTACCTGAAGGTGGCAAAGTACATTGTGATCCAGCACTTGAATAGTCCATTATATTAAATATTCAAATTTTAATGCCTAAGAATGATTTTTTTTTTTTTGCTTGCCAGATGATAAGAAAACCATGATGACTTTTTCAAAAATTACTTCTGCAAAATAATGTCTCTCATTTTTCTTTCAAACTCGCAGGCAATACCAAGGTGACAGCAATGGTTATCCTGAGAGGCGCAGGTTGCTTTACTGAATGGTTTAGAGGTGTTTGGGGACACAGAGAGTTTACCTCTTCTACATATCCATTACTACCTTGAAGCTAAACTCTTCCTTCGTTTTCTAAGTTGGGAATGGGGTTTTGCAAAGGGCCCCACTAGGCATCATTGCCTGTGCCTGTCGACTAATAAGACATGCAGGACCATAGGAGGGCTTTCTGAGGAGTCTGTCTGACATTCTATGAAACTATTTGTGAACATGTTTGGGTACATGCTACTTGTCAAATTCATCTGAGCAACAAAACTAGCAACAAATTAAACCACTTAGGACTTCTGAATCATTAGTTTAAGTAAGAGAAAGGAGACAACTCCTAGCTTCATCCAGAAGGTCTGTCCTTCCTTCTTGGTGAAAATGTTGTTCTGAGCTCTTTCTAAAAGCCCTATAATCAGCTATCCTACAAAAAAAAAATCCCTAACCATCCCACCCCAACCTGTGCTTTCCTTAATTTCTTTCTTGTAAACGGGCGGTTAGTGCAGGTGATGTCAGGGCCTAATTTCCTTGTTGGGATGAAATGGGATGAAATACAGAAGAGCCTATAACTGTGCAGAGAGAACAGCTGGGAGAGGTTTGAGTAATGGAGGCCATGGACAGCAAGAAGAGATTAAGACCTGTCACTGGTGGAAAAGAGAAGCTCAGGCCCAGAAAAGATGAGGGCATGGCATGAAGCCCTATCAAACAGAGACCCCTCTTCGCTCTTTGCCCTCTGAACCCTGGGAACAACTTCAAGGATCAATGAAATGTGGCTCTGCAAGGCTAATGAGAAAGTTGTGAGCAAACAAATCTTACCTTTAAGAAGAAATTTCCTAAAAGAAGTTCTGGGAGAGGCTCAGCTGTGCAGTACAGTAGATGTGTCAGTTCCACCAAGTTAAAATCGGCTAAGAAAGAAGTAGGGCAGCTTTCCCCCCACCCCCTTCAACTTTGGTTCCTCAGTATGTTCTTTAGGCTCTTTCTCCTGCTGCTCTGAAAGCAAAATTTTGATTTATCTCATTTTTTTGGTGAAATTCTGTGTGCTTTTGCTGCCCAGATAGAAAGTTATAAGTGGTTAGATCTGATTAAGATCTTCTATACGGCCAAGTGTAATTAACATGCTGGCCTCAAGAAGCTGGCATATGGCCAGCATGCTCCAACAGAACTGCTAGTATCTGTCACCCTGCCTTGGCAGGAGTCAAGAGATGTTTCTTTCTCTGGAAGCAGAAGGGCTTTACTGACAACAGGACTCAGGTCCACGATGAAGAACAAGTCACCAAGGCTGGTTGTTATTTTCAAGGACATAGTTTGGTGGGGTCCTCTTGATTTACTTCCCACCCAGTCTCTGCTGCTGTTCTGCTGTCATCACAGGGCAAAGCAGAAAGGGCAGAAATGTTTCTCTTGTGTCTGAGCTCACAGAACTTCTAAGATTTGGATGAGTGCCTCAATGGGATGGGTTCAGGATGATCCCATCCTGCATTACGATTTCGGGCAGGGCATGCACAGGCACTGTGTACTCTCCTCCATACTGGGATATGTGGAGTCACTGCCTGAAGTGACAGGGGTTGCCCAGTCTACTTGGCTCTTGCTCTTTTACAGTCTCCATCACCACAGTATCTGAGCAACATGCCTCGTAAAGCAGAGGAGGTGATAATGAAGGGATCCCTTCATTAAGGGTTATTAACTTCAGAGAGGTACTGGCAGGTGCATGTCTTAACATCCTTTCATCATCATCTAGAGCCCAGAGATGCCTGTCTTGAAACTCCAGAGGAAAGTACATCCTTTGCTAGGCTTTGAATGTTCTCTGCACTGAACGGTGACCTTCAGGGAACGATGGCGAATGAGAGAGGTGCTTGGGCCCCGGTGGCTCCAAGGCTGCTTCCTAGTTTCGGAAAAGACACCTCCGGGACCACGGACAAGTAGCCTGCTTCTCAGGAGCCTGAATATTGCTCTCTAGTACCCTCTAGGGTTCAAAAGACACAGGAGACCTGGTAACTTAGCAGAGCCATGGTTTGGGCAAGAGGGAAAGGGAGAGACATTGGCCACCTCTCAACTATTGTCGTACAAAGAGCCTCGAAGCACTCTCTTCTATAGAGGTCCAACTTGCCCTTGTCTTGCAGGCCAGACCAAGGTCCTCACACCACTTCCATCCCAACAGGACTGACCCTTGCAGCAGTTGGGAAGGAGCGACTGCAGCCCACAGCCAAATTACTGCATCACAGCATTTAGAGGCAGAGGCGTGGTAAGGATACTTGAGCTAAATCCCGACTTTAAAACAATGAGCCCGAGGGGTCTTTATTGTCAATCACAGTGCAGACAATAATATTTTTGTTACCAGAGCAATTGCCAGTGGGATGTGGGACAGCAGCCCTCTACATACCACAAGGCACAAGAAAATATTGCTCAAAAGTTGTGTCATGTTTTGGATTGCTACTCTGATTTATTGCTGCTCCCTGTCTCTGGGGATGCAGTGCTGAGGCAATCCAGGAGTAAGGATGCTGCATCTTTGGAGCACAGTCATGGCTGGACTGTCAGCCCTGTTTGTAAACACATTGTAAATAAGTTTGTAAACATGGCTTAGCTATTCTCACAAGGAATAAAAAACACTTATCTTGCAAACAAAGCTTGTTCAACTGTGGGCCCCTCACACTGCCAATTACTGCTTCTCTTTTTCCTAAGAAGATAAGCTTAATCCTTTTCATATTTCATTTTTCAGTCCCTCTTTCTCTTTTCCTGTGTTTAGACTTGCAGCCATGAGCCCAGTGCCTCTATATTATTTCCTTCTCAGAAAAATCAGACGTGAGATGTTTCCAGGAAAAATTGTTTCTTGAGCTGGCTCTTTTCCTTTACAGAGTCTTCAAGGAGGAAGTCTGCCTCTGGTCTGTGGGGAGAATCTTCTGAGAAAGAAGTTTTGGGGAAAGAGCAAGTGAGCACCTGGGTGGAAAATAACAAGGGGTTTTGCCATGGGCTGACAGTGATGGAGGGCACTGCAGCAATATGAGCTTAGTCTTTCCCAGGAGGACACCTCCCATGCCACCATCAGGACTCACTGGACTTCGATCAATAGGTTGCTGTCCTTGAAAAGATGAGGTTGGTGAGATATCTTTTCAGTGGGGCTAAGAGAGGGAAATTGTGGGGCTGTAAGGAGCCTTTTGCCCTGGTGTAAGGACACACAAGGGTTTTAGCTTATCTGAGAGGTATTACATCCCCCATGGTTGAGGACAGCTGAGGCAAACATACAACTGGGTCTCATTTGTGTAAGGGGCACTTTGATGAGAAGGAGGAAGCCACAGTGGTACACAGCTGCCTGGAAACAAAAGTTGGGGTGCAACACATGGCAGGATCTGCCCCAGCACAAGCAGGAGTAGACCACTCACTTCCCAGCAACATTGCTCTATGAAGTACCTGCCAAAGTGTGAAAGACCCTGTTGTGCCACAGGAAGCAGAGTTGGGCCTGAGCCCACAAATTGGAGAAATTAGCTGCTGAAGAGGAGGGAAGCAAAGTAAAGAAAGAAAAAAGCCTGAAACCATGGAAACAAGTCTCCCCCTCCTTCCCTTCACTCCCATCTCTATTTCCCAGAATAGATGCTGAACTCTGGTTTCTTTTAATGAGAGAGACATTTGGGTCAGCTCAGCTGTGAGTGGTGGTCATTGCTAATTTAGGTGAAGCAGGGAAATGAAAAGCTAAAGGTCTTAATTGGTTCTCCTCCCAAAACTGTGTAATCATCTAGAGGCAAATGGAGTCTCCCTATAGGTCACCCTCAAAGTCAGAGGCAGGGATTAGTATAAAGGACTTCTAGGCAAACAGCCTAACTTTCAACATCTCCTGCTTATCTTGTTTGGTGCCAAGGGTTCATTTTCTCAGCTACAGATCTGCTGGTCTTTTAAGCAGAATTCTGATGTTTCAGCTTGGCTTCAGGATTTCTCTCAAGATTTTTTATTTTTTTCCCTTCATGCATACAGACCCCACTGCCCATACTGCAGATCCAGCAAGAATTTGGCTGGAGAGCAACAGATGAGGGGAAAAGAAAAGGCAGCTGAAAACAAGGATGAGGGAAAGAAGGAAGTGGAAAATGAGAATCTGAGTACGCATATGTGGAAACAGACGATGCAATTGGAAATTACTGAGGCCCTCTTCAATTCATCTTTCAGAAACGGTGTGTTTGTCCATGACCACTGAGAAGGATCAGTTACGCTCACATAACGATTGAAGAAGAGGGTGGCACTGATGGGTGCCTTGCCTGAAACTGTGCAAGGCAAACACTAGACTCCTGGGAAGGGGCACCAGGAGGAGATATGGTTACTATACAGTAGCACAACCATTGTCTTTTCAATGTCCATTTGCAATGATCACCTTATTGGATGAACCCAAATATCATTTTCTGGAGACTGCTTGGCTAATGGTAGCCAAATACCAAGCACAAAAGTTGTTCCAACACAGCTTTTCTCTCCCACTAAAAAAAAGAAGACATATTGTTCAGAACAACCTTGTCATCCTGGTGCCCCAATATATGTATGTTACTAGTGAGACAGACACATAATCCAGGTAAGAATCTTTGTACTCATTCTTCTCCAAGTATAAGATGTAGAGAAAAGGAATCTCCTTCTGGGGGGTTAATGGGGTAAAATCAAAGACTCACGAAGCAATCTGAAGATGGAATGGGTATACAGTGAGAGGTATCTCCATTATCAAGTACAGAGGAAATATTTCTCCTGGAGATTATTGGACGGACACGTTTGAATATATGCCTTGGGATGTACCTACCCCACTGACAATAGACAAAGATCTAGAGGGGGTAATTTCTATTTAAATGAGGTTCCAAACTAAGGCAAGTGATTTTCGCTGTTAGCAAGGTAGGAAAGAACTTTCTTACTGAAGAGAGGTAATGAGAGCAAGGAGAGCTCCTGAATATGAAGACAAATTATACTTTTGAAACAGTGCTGAACACACTCTGTTCTTGGCAGCGCCTGAGCTTCAGCTGTGTTGAGATCAGGCTCAGCTGCACCCCTTTGCAGTAATTGCTAGTGCAGATATGCAGCATGTGCAGCACTGGGACTTCATGAGGGCCACGGCTGCTTAGATGGATGCTCAGATTGCAAAACACCACACTGAGCCCTCCTGTCAGTTCCAGGAAGTTTAGCGTACAAAGTGCTTTGCATTGCTTTCATCATGATAGACACAACAGGGGGCTGAGGAAGAGGCCTGTGGTCACACTAACCTGTGCAAGCTGGGAATCTGTAGAAAATATTATTTCTGGTGTATGGAAAGGAAGCCTCCCTTTCTGCAGTGATATTTCTGGCATAGTTACAGTCCCAGAAACAGTGGAGAGCTCCTGGATGGAATGTCATGGGCACCTCGATACCATAGAAAGCAATAAAAAATGGCTAAAAAGCTCTGCTTTATGTAAGAGCAAGCAGAGGCTACAGGTGCCCCGCCAAGTCAAAATACAACTGGGTTTATGGCCTTATTTGTTTGTTGACATTCTGTGCTCAGGACAAGAAAGAAAAATGGGAAGAAGAAATGGCTTGCTTATTTTTTCAGCTAGAAACAGCAAACTTTTTGCATCGAGGTTTTCCTTGATTTTGATGTATGTTTCAGAACCAACAGATGTCTCATGTCTAAATTTAGAGAGTGATTGTTATCAAAGATACTGGTTTCTTATGTTTATTAAGCACCAATATTAAGAAAAATAAATTAGTCCTTCAATTTAAAATCCCTACATGCTATTATTTTTTTTCTTACCATGTAAGAAGTGTCAATAGTTCTCTCTCTCTCTCTCTCTCTTGATATTCAGGTTACGGAAGACTGAGAAAGAAGAGAAACCACTCCTTTTAAAAACACGATTAAAACATTACTGAACACCTACTTCTTAAAGTCTATAGATTGAAACAGCTTTTATTTAGAGACCAACTTTAAAACATTGTGAAAAATGATGCCATAATACAGAAATTTAGAAGAAGAATCACATTTAGAGACAATCAAACACTCTGAGCTGTTGTTTTTCCCTGGTTTTGATTACCATTATCCACCCCCTCCCCCCCCACCTTTTTTTTTTTTTTCTTCTTCATAACCTTTATGTTCTGTTTTTTAATTCCTCATGGGGTTCAGACATTTGAGGCATCCAGTTCTGACTGACTGCTGTGCAAATAGCGATGAGGCAAAAGCGAGAGTGGTGACATCATGGGAGAAACAGATGGCGAGAGCTGATGAACTTCTAAGAAACAAAGATGTTTCTGCCAAAGAGCGTTCATAGAGGACAAGGAAAAGAAAACTGAGAAAAACAATCTTAGTTCATAAAGCAAAAGGAAGTGCTTGGAAATTACGCCTTAACCAGTAAACTGTCTGAAAAGAAGAACAACTAGCATCGTGGATAGTTTATTGGACTTCACTAGGCCTCTGACACAAGCTAAATTAAAGCAGTGTTGAATACTTGGAGAGCAGGGAGTAAAAGACCATTTAGACAGCAAAATCTCCCACTTGCACATTTTTAGGATGGAAGTTTAGAGCAAGCTCACAAAACCCCTTCCTCTTTCCTCGTGTGTCTTTGGAAAATTTGATTTTGGGGAACAAAGGTCATCGCAACAAATCGGGCTTTTTAGCTGTAGGGTGATATTGGTGTCTTTATAATCTTGTTGAGAAGCTGCCATTGTGCAAATGTAGCTAAATTTGAAAAGAAATATGAATAAAATAAGAGTCAGTCCCGCTATTAAAGAAAGAAAAAAACCAGGAATCTGCACAAGTGGTTGCCTGTTGTCTTCTAGTGTGAAGAACGTGAAGGAATGGTTAGTTGGAGGAGGGGGTTGGCAAGAGGGTCTGCACATGGCCTCCTGTTATGAGGTGAATGAGATGAGGTCTCACGAGTGACAAGTTGCAAACTGTGCTCATGAAGGCAACAGAGTTGGTGCATTTTCTTGGTATAAGTCTAGAGGTGACGAAGTATTTTGCCTCACATTAGGGAACCATGAACTAGTATTGTGAAAGACGGCACTTATCGACATTTTCTTGGTGACACTAGACAAGCAGCTCTTCCCTTGAATGGAGTTTGCTATAAACTCATTCTTTCTTTTGCTCAGATAGGGCAATCTGACTCCCCCAATAGCAGCAGAAATACTTGAACCAAAGCTGCCCGGTTTGAAGCCGAGGCTTACCCTAGCTGTCTTCAGGTATGTGAGTGGATACCACCACCAGAAGAGTAATATAGGGGTGTGATTCCTTAAAAAAAAAATAAAAAATCCTTATTTTCTATTAGTTTTTGATCACATCATGAAAACCACATGCACTACAAAAGACCCAAAGCCCAGTGACTATTGAACTGCCTTTGTATTAAGGTACTTTGAGGACCACACACTTTCATCTATCTTAACTTTTGATGTTTATGTTTGAACTTCTGCTCCAGGCAATCTTTATAGTCAATGGAGAGAGATAGGTGCTCCCAGGACTTGGTTCATCCGAGCACTTTTCAACATCTACTTAAAGAAGAGATTACCCATGCCCTAGAATGCCTGTTTCTCGCTGCTGACTGCTAAAGTAAGTCTAGACGTCTAGCTCTGATGTAAATGCCAGGTTTATCCCACCAGCAAAACGTCCCCTGGAAAAATTCAGAGCAATTACTTTGTTGTCTTGAAAGAACAAACATCTAAATCAAAGGTGAGAGCAGAGAAGAGCGAGGCTGAAGAGAAAGCTAGGGAGAAAATGATAAAGTGATCAAATTCCTACACCGCTTCAGAGCTGGTAAGGTACAGAATCAGTGCAAAGGACATTCTCGTTCCCTTATCTATGGATTTGGTGCAAAGAATTTATAGATTTCAGAGGGAGGATACAGGAGGATCTGAATGTTTTGATATGGTCTGTAGAAACATGCTAGTAAGTGCTGGCCCTGTATGTAAATGAAGCTATCCTATTAGCCTAAACTTTGTGATAGTATTCTGGCTTCAAAGTATCATAAGCAAAGAATCTGGATATGTTAAAACAACAACAACAACCACCAAACAAAAAAACCTACAAAGTCTTTGATTTTTATCCCATTAACCCCCCCAAAAAAAACCACAAAAAACCCAACAACAAAAAAACCCCAAACCCAAAACCTCAAACACAAACAAAATACCACTCCCTCAAACGAAAAACCCCAACAATCACCCAAGCTGAAAAACCCTCATAAAAAAAAAAAAGAAAAAAAGGGGGGAAAAAATTGCTATGGTGTTCTAGAGGAAAGAATAACTGCTACGGGTTGGGTGCATCCAGTGCCAACTGTCCTGCTTATCCACAACGGGAGCAAAAAGCAGTGCTAGGTGGTGTGTCACCAAACAAGATGGCTTCTTTTATCAGCTCCCTCAGAACACAGGAGTTTATAGAGAGCTGCTTTCTCACATACTTGAGAATACTTGAAGATTTTTTTTGTTTTTAATTTCTTTCTCTTCTATCTCTGATCGTCTATCAAACCAACAGACGCTGAATTCTGTCTCTTTTAATTTGGTGCCTCAAGATATTGTAGCTGCGATGCTGCTGGACTTAACCGAGGCAGCAGAGCACAACATTATTTAACATTCACTCATATGAAGGCTTCGGGGAGATCTTACAGCAGCCTACCAGTATCTGAGGGGGGGCCTACAGGAGGGCTGGGGAGGGGCTGTTCATAAGGTCTTGTAATGACAGGATGAGGGGGAATGGGTTCAAACTGGCAGAGGGGAGATTTGAACGGGATGTTAGGAAGAAATTCTTCACAGTGAGGGTGGTGAGGGAATGGAACAGGTTGCCCAGGGAGGTTGTGTCTGCTCCCTCCCTGGATGTGTTCAAGGCCAGGCTGGATGAGGTCTTGAGCGTCCTGATCTAGTGGGAGGTGTCCCTGCCTGTGGCAGGGGGTTGGAACTGGATGATCTTTGAGGTCTCTTCCAACCTAGACCATTCTATGATTCTATGATTCTATGTATAGATTAATTTTTCTTCCTCTCCAGTTAAAATTTTCCTCTCAAACACTAAAGATGCATCTGTGCTTAAGTGTTTGGTGTCCTGTTGTTGCTTGTAAAGACCATTACTATTTTGTGTGAAGAACGCTCTCTGTGTGACTGCAGCATGTAGTTATTCCTGAGTTTTCTGCTATAAAGGAGTCAGTTAAAATTAATTTGGTGCAAGGACTAAACTGTCAGTGTGACTGGTGGGAAGTAAACCATACCTACATAGTTGTATTCATATATGACTTGCTATAAAATACAGCATAAAGTACAAGAGGAGGAATGTTGCTATAATTAAAAACAAAGGACTGGAAAGCAAGAATATCTGGTTTCTGCTGTTGTCATAGACGCTCTGTGTGGCTACGGAAGGATCACTTCTCTCTCCTGTGGGTTTCCCCATCTGGAAAATGGTCTAATGATACCTTCGAAAAAGGTGCTTGAGAAGCATGACCTGTTAGTATTTGTAAATATCCAGGGATCAAAAGGCCTGTAGATACACAGTGTAACATATTATTATGCTGCTGCTCTTTGCCAATTTCCCTTCTTTGTAAGGATGAGCTTTTTGAATTTATTGCTTTTGACTCCAGAAAACGCCCCCCTGGGATTCCATGTTTTTATTGACTCCAGATGAAGTTTTCTCATGTTTACAAACAAAGGGATAACTTACTGACCTCCAGTGCCCATCATGCCAGCCTGCCTTTGCGTCTGGCTCCCAAAAGTAGATCCCTCTGGGGCACAGTAATGCGCAAAATGCCCTTTTTCTGGTGAGCAGAACCTGTTTTATCTCTCACAGCTGGATGGGTCCTGTGGGAATAGCACAGAGGGAAAAGCCCTGAGCAGGAGTTTGAAGAGTAAGCAATGCAAGGCAGGCGCAGGAAGATCAGCTCTGCCATAAGGAGTGGTCACAGCTACAAGACATTTTGCAGACCATGATGCGACACTGTTGTAGTAACGACTGGCCCTGTTTTCTCTTTCCAGTGATGCAGTTTACAGCTCTTCTTATGAGGCAAATCACTTCTGCAGCTGCTTTGCTTTGGGGATCTCGCAGTGTCAGAAGAGCCAGAAACCAGCTCCTGCGAAGTGTTTTCTCTAACAGAAGAGAATGCATTACCAAACCAAAACGGTCTTGGAAAGGCTTGAAAATAACACCAGGGTTGTAAACGTTCAGCTATTGGAGTGTGTGAGAGAGTCTGAACTCATTGGAGTCCACTGGTAGATAACAATTCCAGAGAGTGATGCTGCATGGTTACACTCAAAGTGTTTCATCAGCTCTTAAAAGACAGCATTCACGTAGAAGTTTACTTATTGTTATTTTGTTCTCCATGGACAGTTGACAGAGTTTGCAATCCGGTAAGATGAATGGATAACTTTTATTTACTGGAATGCTTATGCCTTTAGGAGGTGGATATAAATTGTGTTTTGCTTAAAATAAAGTGCTTGAGCATTTCAACTTGAGCTGCATTTCTCCAAATGCACCATACAACCCACAAAAGAAGAAAGAATTGTGATGGCCTAAAGCCAACATTTGCTAAATTAGGGATGCAAGTTTTACTCAGGGGAAAAAATGCTTTAGTTTGGGGTAATATTTTTTCTTCCTTTTTTTTTTTTTTTTTTTTAATTATTCAAAAATGTTATCTTCATGGGAACAAGAGGTTGCAGGAGAGGCCAGGGCTGACCACTCTGAGCAGGAAATTATTAACGATTCTTATCTTCTGGAATTTGAGTAGATTTGGTTGGTGATCTTTATAGAACAATATTTATCTTTCCCTGGTGGACTTTCTCTTTGTCTCCACCAGCTATCAGAATTATAACCTGACTTTCTGCATGAGTGGTTTTGTAACTGTGAGCCGAGGGACTTGGGAGCAAAGACAATAGAGTTACGGTTACAGTTGGTAAATTGTGAAGACTTTTTGTTTAATGATTGGATGGTAATCACAGGAGATTGGGTTTTGTGATTACTAATGGTCTTTCACTCCCCTTTCCCATGTGAGTCTTTGCCCGCACAGAGCTGCAAGAAGCTGCATAGAGTGAAACTTTCTTCTTAAGATGCTCTTCATGTGAACTAAGATTTCAGTGGGTTTTTCCTCTCTCACCGTTTGTGTTGTGCTTTGCGTTTATGAAGGAAAAGAAAACCACAAATGTTCTTTGGAGATCATCTGATGTTTAAAACTTTCTCATTCGGATTTGTATCTTCCTCAATCTCTCAACTGTCCTGGGCAAAATTTCTTATTTTTTTCCCTTCCTACACCACCTTATCTGTCCTTCCTCACTGTGCTATCTTGTCTCATAAATACCCTAGAGTCTTTGTGTTTGTATGACTTCTCAACTATTTTTCTTACACTATCTCGAGCTATTCCTGCTGCATATGCAATAGTAAACAATGATAGCACAAACTGATGGTATTTTTTACTCTTTGTATATAAATGTGTCTAATCTCGGTTGTTGGGAGAAGTTGCTCTTTGTTCCCTGTTTGAAAACTGGTAGTTGTATGGGCTAAAAGTGTGAGAAGTGTCCTACCACAGAGGAAGTCAGTGCTGGATTCCTTACCAGGTAGACCAGAGACGCACTAAAAATTTAACTTATCACTAGTGGGGTCGTTCTGCCCCTGTTACCACAATGTCTGTGCTCCCTTGTTATCCAGAGTGGTTTGTGGTGGTGCGTAGCCTAAGGATGAGACCACACACTCTCTTGTTGGTAGGCATAGTGGAGTTCTTTTCTACAAAGACATGGTCTATATTTTCCTTGATGAACCAGCTTCGGAAAGAGAGAGTGGGTTGAGATCGAGAGGGAGCTTCGGCAAGAGATGACAGCCTTAGTCTGGCAGAAAATACTGCCAGAGGGATGGAGGTATCCCACAGGCTTCTTGAGCTTCATCTCTCTCCAGCAGGAGTGTAATTCTGGTTTTCTTCTTTGGGACTTAGCAGCCTTGCCCCAAAGTCCTCTACACACAAAGAAAATGCTCCAAGTAGCTTTAGCGTGCTCAGGGTCAGGCCTTCTAATGGCCTGATGGGATCCAGGGAACACGAGAAATATGAGGTGCAAGGCCAGTTGCATTTCACTCTGGAATTTTTCCATCTTCTCGCAGCTAGAATAGATTCCCTGGAAAGCCCAGCTAACATGCCCCTCCATTAGCCACATGTTAATTATTACCAGCTATCTCAGAAACGGAAATCTTCTCTCATTTTTCTCCTTAATCCCTATCTTCGGCAGAAAGATCCTGTCTTCAGAGAGTGGCTGGCAAGAGGGGACAGGCCAGTGCTCTGTGTTAGTGCTCCCATATCTGGCTGCTTACTAATAACAACAACAATACTAACAAGTTAATTTTTAGCAATCCATTTCTGTTGGGGTGATGACCGCACTGTCAGGTAACAGCGTTGAGCCTCCGGTTCCAGCTAAGAGTCATGTAAAGCATAGGCAACATGACAGTTAATGACATTCCTATTCACACACCTGCCCCATGGCCCTCTGCAGCTCCTTGATGCTATGGAGTCTTTCTTGCAGTGGCATTCGTGGACAAAGGCTCCCTTGGCTTAGCTATCTCTGTTTACACAGGCCTTATTTTCTGGCTAGCATCAGCCAAAAAAAGGATTTCTCCCTACTCCCCTTGCCCGGGCTCAAATTCATGCCCTGTTGAAACACACTGGCAAGGGCTAGTTAGTTGGGCGTAGCTCCAGGTACAGTACCAGGTGCCATCAGAAGCTTTCTCTGTACTGCACCTCCAGAATGCCAAGTTCCCAGGGAAGTGGCAGAAGCGGAACTGCCTGCAGCCTGTGACCAGCAGGGGGGAGTGTGGCCAGCAGGAAAATGCGGTTGCAGTTGCTTCACTGTGCGGGGAAGAGCAGATTTAGATGGGATGTTAGGAACAAGTTCTTTACTATGAGGGTGGTGGAGCACTGGAATGGGTTGCCCAGGGAGGTGGTTGAGGCCCCTTCCCTGGAGGCATTCAAGGTGAGCCTTGACGGGGCCCTGGGTGACCTGGTCTAGTGGGGATATCCCTGCTGACTGCAGGGGCGGACTAGATGACCTATAGAAGTCCATTCCAGCCCGGACCATTCTATGATTCTATGGAAAACCAACCCACTGACCAAACATAGTCCAAGTGTTTGAATGCTTGTGCAGGAGATGGGAGTTCCTTCCCCAGGGAGGTGTGAACCCCCATTGCAATGAAAGCAAACAACAAACATACCCACAGAACACATCAATCCTTAGAATGAACTCAGAGACAGGGCTTAAAGGGGCTGCAGCAGCCATCTCATCTGCTTTATGTAACTAACATGGGCCAAAGACTCTTCCCGAGTTCATCCCTGTTTGAATTGAGGAGAGACATTGAAGACCTTTTCTAAAAAACAAGTGGTTGAAAGATTTCCAGTTTTCAGGAAACCCCCCAGAGCTTCTTGTAATTTTCCTCAGTTGTGTTTTTGCCTCGTTTCTAATCTCCTAGATTACCTTGCTTCACTTTCCTCCATTTGGTCTTTTAATATCTATAACTGCTAAACCAAAGAGAACCCTCTGCTATTGCACTGCTGTCTCCAGTGTGAGACTCTTACATGCCATGACCAAATAACCCATGACCTTCGCTTTCATCCAACAATCAGGCTGTGTCCTGGCAGCTTTACTCCATGGCATCTTTTCCAGTGCTGCAGTCATCCTCTGGCTCTTCTCAGCACCCTTCTGACTCCTCCCTGCCCATGCAGTGATCCCGACAGCAGCTGTCTTGCCGCTAAAAGCTGGGATAATTCAATCTCCCTTTTACTTTTTAGTATTTCCTGTTTTGAAGCACAGGAATCTTGTTCACCTTGACAGTATATTTCAGTCTAGATGATACTTCCATGACCTCAAAGTCCTTTCATTATTTCTGACTCGCTTGAGTAAAATTCTTCTTTAGGTGGGAAGTCTTTTACTTTCTTCCACAGCTGCAAGTCATAAGTTTCTTCACTAAAATGCATGATGTTTGCATGAGCCCTGCCAATCTGTGCTTTTCTGCACCAGCGACAACTCTTTGTTACATAGCAGTTCCATCACAGAATCACAGAAACCTCCAAGTTGGAAAAGACCCTCAGGATCACCAAGTCCAACCTATAACCTTACTCTACAAGATTCACCTTAAACCTGAGCACCACATCCAAATGACCCTTAAACACACCCTGGGTTGGTGACTCAACCACCTCCCTGGGCAGCTCATTCCAGTGCCTGACCACTCTCTCATTGAAAAACTTTAAAAATATCCAATCTAAACCTACCCAGTCTCAGGTTGAGGCCACCTCCCTTTGTCCTCTCTCCAGTTACCTGTGAGAAGAGACCATCACTGCACCATCTTCAGACTTCAACAGGAATAATTTCATGCAGCTTTTATGAGTTATTTGAAGGAGCTGGGCCCAGAGCATGGCTCGCCAAGTGGTAATTCTTCACTTTTTAACCCACTTAATAAGACCTATGCTTATTTTGTGTCATCCTATGGCATAAACAAAAACGGCCAGAAGAAGTTCTGTCAAGCTGTCATTACCCTAACTAGATCCATTTTCTACCTGTCTAGGCTCACTGCTACAAATGATGCTATTCCCTTTAATTCATTCTTCCTACTGAAAAGCTCAGGAATGGAGGCTCCACCGAATCTCTGTGTATCTTGGTTCCTTATTTACACGTTATAATACTGGTGCAATGCCACTGTGTTTCTGGGCCTGTGAGACCTTTTTCTCAAAACTTTCCAAAGCCCCTCAGAATCTTTTCCAGCCAACTCTTTATTTCTGCTTTGCAGGGTGGCTCTGGTGCCTAAATTGCCAACTTCTGATTCCTTCTACTTCTGCCACATTTTTTAAAGTCTCCACAGTACTGTGTGTCCTCACTACCCAGAGTCTGCAACAATTATATTTGTTGGCTAAAGCTGTCTTCTGTATCATTACTGGATAATTATTTCACCGTTACTTCCACATAGAAATGGATTAGAGTTGTTTTGTTATATAATTTACTTTTACTTTGCTTTTGAAAGGTGTCTTACTTCCCTTAAATCTCCTGTCCTCAAATACCTTCCTGTCCTTCTGCTCCCCTTACCAGTTTTCTACAGCTGCAATCAATGAAATTATCAGTCATGTGAATTATTGCTATGAGCTTCTCTCTTCGCTCCTCATATCTACATAGATGGAAACCCATACAGAGAGATGAGCATCTGCCTATTTAGTTATCACAATAATTTCTTTTCCCTACAAAACCAGCCTTCCTTCTTGATTGTGATATTTTGGCACCAATTAAAATATCATTTCCCAGCAATTCAGTGTCTTCTGTTTGCATTTATCTCCCAGCTCATTTAGTTTTTAAACTCCAGGTGTGTACATTAGCTGCTTGGACTTTATTCTGTTTGCCCCTAACAAATCACATTGAGTCATGCTTATTTGACTCTTAACTAATCAATAATTCATTTTTAGTTCTGTAGTTAGTAGTCTGAACCTAGCACAGAATACCAATAGGCAATCAGTTTGCACCAAAGGAAAGTGTTTTGGGAGGTCCGCTGTGACCCCTGCTATTCCACCTCTTTTCCACCTGCAGATGTGTGCTAGCTGTTGTGGAATAGGCTTCTATATTAGCTTAGGCACTGCTAGTGCTGGTGAGAGTAAAATATCATAGAATCATAGAATTGTAGTATTGCTTCTGTTGGAAAACACCTCTAAGACAGTTGAATTCAACTATCAACCTAAGATCAGCATGGCAAATAAACCATGTCCCAAGTGCCATGTCCACACATTTCTTGGCCACCTCCAGGAACAGTGACTCCATCGCCTTCCTGGGCAGCCTGTTCCAATGCCTGATCACTCTTTCCACAACAAATTTTTTTCCCAGTATCCAATCTAAAACTTCCCTGGCACAATTTCAGGCCATTTCTTCTTGTTCTATCACCTGCTACTAGGTAGAAGAGACCAACCCCTGCCTCATTTCAACTTCCTTCAAGGAGTTTTAGGGAGCAATACAGTTTCTCCCATGTGCACTAGTCCCAGGTATTCTGGAATGTTGTTTTGCTCTTAATCCTGCAGTGCTTTGGAGTTGGACACACTTTGGTGCCTTCGGGACAGGAGCAGCTGGCAATAAAGCACCCTGGATATTTTTTTCTCCCATTTGCCAGCAGGTGACTGTCCTCAAGGTTTCTGAAATGACAGAGCACAGGCCTTCTTCTGTAAGATGGTGCATTTGCTGTTCTGGCTAATTCCAGCTGTGTGCTTGGGTGCCTTCAGCTAACTGCTGTCCTTCAGCATACAAGACCTCTAAGTGGCCCACATCTTAATTCCCATCTGATTTCTTCTACCTGGCCACATCTGGTCAGAAGATTGCTTCTGCATCAGGGGCCTATCTCAGTGGTGACCTCATCAGAGACCTTCATTATCCCACGTGGCCAGATATATACAGGTGGGATGCTAAAGATAAGTCATCATCATCTTCCCAGTCCTCTCCCTGTTGGAGAAAAAAACAGCTGGCTCAGGCAACTTCAGCTATTGCTTAATGATTCTTGACTCATGCTAGTACACCAACCATTTAACCAGATGAAATCAGTGCTAGCCGATGCAGCTTCTCCATTCCCACTGCTCAGTCCAGAGCAAAAGGAAAGGCAAGTACTTTTGACCAAAACCTGGCATGAGCCCCGAGCCCCCAGCTGCAGGTATCTGAGCCATAAGGATGCTGTGCAGCACTGAAGCCAGCCTGCACATGGTCTGCACCTGGTTCGAGGTTGTATGTTATTAAAAAAGACAATCCCTTTGGCAACCACTTAATTTTCCGAGTTTTTGCCTTTGGCCTTCTCAATGTCTCTATCGTGTCAGAAGTGCTCTGTTCCACTGCAAACTGATGTGTCATCCTCTTCCTGTGGAATCCTCCAGGCACGATCCCTTGGGCGCACTGCTATAGACCTTCCACCAGCACCTCTTCTGGCAGCCTCTGCATCATCTCCTCAGCATGCACTCTCTGCCCAACTCAGCCTCCTATTTCCAAATTTCTGTGTCCCAGGCAGGCCAGGAACACTGATACAAGCACAGCAGATGTGTTCATCAGTGAAAGAACTGTAGTATAGAATGAATAAGCATAGCCACCTTCTCTTCAGATAGAAAGGCCAGATGCCTCACAGGTGCAAATGCTGCTTCTGCGGAGCTTTGCAGTGGGAGCTGTTCGCCATTGCAGGATCCCTCAGCTGAGTATCACAAAGGATCAAAGCAAATTCCCCAGATGAAATGCAGTGAAATGGTTCAGTGTGCAAGAAGGAGAGTGAGCAGAAATATCAGATGGAACTGCTGATCTGCAGAGCTGGACTAGCTAGCCAGGCATGGCTCTGCATGAAGCACACTTACTCTTGCACTGAGATTGCTGCCTGGCTTTGTTTGCTTAATTATTTGTTTTCACAGATAGCACGGGGGGAGTTGTGCAACCATTTTCTTTGAAAACGGGATTCAGCTCATGTTATTTCACCTAAATGGGCTGACATTGAGTGAAGCAAAAGCTGTTTTGCTGGCGGCCATGGTCTCCAGCCAGTGGCATGTACTGGAGATGTTGCTCAGAGAATAGCTTTCCTGTCCAGCCCTGGCACAAACACTGAGCATGGCAACTGGAACACATACACCAACCCCCCAAAAAACTGATGGCACATAGATGCAGCTGTGCCATAAAGATATTTTGAATGGGCAGGAGGGTGAGAGAAGCTTTATTCCAGGTCAATCTGCTTCTCTTGTGTTTGCAAACTGGTGGCTCCGTACACGGACTATCCATGGCTCACTTTATCCATGGCTCATTCTCAGGGAAAACAAACTGCCAGGTACTGCATAGCAAGTTCTCTTTTTTTGAGCAAAGACCATACATTTTTCCTTAGCAGGAACACATCTTGCTCCTTCTAGTTGCTGCTGCCTCACATTGTAATGGTTAAGAGGACACTGCCCTGTGCAGGTCTGGAGCACTGCCCTGATGATCATGTGCCGCCCTGCAATATCAGCGACATACAATGTGAGTGGATGTTAGTCCATGTAACTCTTGTGAAAAGGATGGGGTAAACCTGCAGTATATATATAATTTTTTTCCCCCACCAGGATAGAGATAATATATTAGATTAAATGATGGTTTGGAAACTCATATTCCTTTCTCTGTCTTTCGCAAGATTTACTGTTGCTTCTTGGGGAGAAAAATAAGATACATGGGGATACAGACAAAATTGGAAAGCAACTTCTCTATCAAACTATAGATGTCAGAAGCTAAACTCTTTCACCTAGAGCTTAGTTCCAGGGGGAAAAAAAAATAAAAAAAAAAAAGAAAAAGAAAAAGAAAAAAAGAAATCAACAAAACTCATGTCTTTTTAGATAGTTAGAAAAAATGCTGGAAATTATGAAACTGATCATATGTTTGAACTTTAATTTTGTTGACAGATGAAAGTTGTATAAGTAGATGCCCCTACGTAGGGTGCTTTTTTTAAAAATTTGTTTTCTTTTTAATCATCTGGGCTTTTAATATTGACCTTTCTATGAATTAGTGACATCAGGAAAAAATTATTACCCAATCCAGATGTTGCCAGTCTTATTCAAAAGTAGCTTTATTTATGAATACTGTATTTGTAAGAAAGGGAGCATTTCTGACATCTTGGGCATCTTAAGCACTGGCTGTGCTTTACCCTACTGGTGTAAATGAAGTTTTCCCTGAACTGACACTAGTGAAGTGTTGTTTCAAGCTGAAATTGTGTGGACCAAAGTTCCTTCCTCCAACATTTGCCCTAAGAACTTGATTTTGAAATGCTGAGAGGAAAACTACTTTGGGAAATTATAATTAGCAAGGAGGAGGCCAACGAGCTTGGCCAAGGCTGAGGAAGGCTCTCTCAAATTCTGTTCTTAAGAAATGCTGTATGGGCTGCATTTCAGTTCCAGTGATGAGAAGTACTCCTCCAGGAGACTGAGCTGGAGAACTTAGGAACGTCCTAACAGCCTATTTGCCCTTGTTTTCGTTTTTCATTATCTGGAATATTACTGAGTCATTTTGGGGGTGTGAAGACATGGCTCCAGGCAGACAGCCACCAGAGTGTGTGGGCATCTGCAAAGTCCAGAGACAGAAGGAATTTAAGAAAACTCCCTCCCTTGCTTTAAGAAACCAAATATGCTCTCATGAAATTGCTCACTGAACTGTATTCAATCTGCTTTATGTAAGGTTCTGATGAAACTGAAATACTATCTTGTGTAAGCTGTGATTCAAATGAGTTATCAAAATTTCATTTATCCAAACCAATTTGTTGACGTCTGTTATACATTAAAAAAAAAAAAAAAAAAGACATGTTTTTGGAGTGTGTAGCCAGACATTTATATAACCCTGAGATGGAAGCTTTATGATTGTATGTATGATTTGTGGTTTACACATCAGATAAAAATCTAGCATAAGTATGAAAATATTTAACTGACATCCAGTTGTAGATTTGATTGGAGCATCCTTTGGCTGAGGTTTATAGCCTGCACAGTTAAGTGGCCAGGATTTCCTGAAGGGACTGGGCTCCAGGTCATTTGTGGAGGTGAGATTGGGATGATCACAAGTTGATTGTGGGAGAAGTGGTGGGAGGAGGAAATGGTGCGAAGAGGTCTAGAGTCACTTGTGAGAAGTGATGTTTGAGAATGGGCAAGTTCCCTACCTCAGCCCCTAATTGCTGGGGAAGAGCCATAGGTATTGCTTCAGTGTATATACATTCCACACCTCTCTGATAACTTAGGATGGAGAACCACAAATGCTGCTACTCAACTTTTAACTCTGAGGAAGTTATAACTGCCAAATCTCCCTCTTTCATTATAGAATGAAGAACCAATCTTCTCACCAAGAAGATCTGAGAGAAGGCTGAGTCAGTGCTTGCTGGCAACATGCCTATGTGGCAATAATCCCATATACCTTGAAAGGAGGCAGAAAGGGTTTCTGCACCCTTTGAAGGAGGCTTGTGGTTTTCTGTTGCAGCTTCTTCCTTCTAGGGGAGCACTGGTGAGTGCGTGGACAGAGAAAATAATTTGTGGCCATGATTTGTGACAGGCACATCTGTAATCCTGTCCCTGTATCCCCAGCATCTAATTTGAATGTCAGATCTGTGGTCAGGAGGGAGTTTTTCCTTGATCAGATAGACACTACTGGTTGGGCTTTGCTACCTTCGTGTTTGGTGCTGACAAATTCTGATAGTCATGTAGAGCACAGGTGCAAACCACAGCCTGACACTGCTGGGGCTTGGAGAGAGGTTTGCACTCTTCCTTCTTTCTGTGTTATATTAGGTTTGTGTTACTTGGCCTTTTCTACAACTCCAAAGTGTGGTGTTGGGAGGCACTTTGTGACCCAAGACATGCAGAATAGATGCTTTGTGGGTTCCTGTGGACTGGCGTTTCATGTGCAGAGGTTTGCACATGATGACTGTCCAGTGTATCTCTCTGTTACTGTACTAATTTTATGCATCATTGATGTCATTCTGATTTATATATTATTTGTTGTTCAAGTTAATATTGCTAATGACCCTTGATTTGCAGGGGAGGGATAGGTATGCTTGAGTTTAGCTTTGTTTTTGTTTGGTAGTTACCAAAATGTTAAAATCTGAGACCAAGTTATACTTCCCTTGGGAAGCCTGTGTCCAGCACCTGGGTCAGACATCAAGTGATCAACTTCAAACAACAGAACAGTTTTTCTTGAAATCAGCTTTTGGTTCTTAGACACACAGCCCTGAATAACACCCACTTCTTATGTGTAAAATAGGAGCTCCAGGACAAATGATAATAAATGAACCCCAATTAATTCTCCTCTCCAGGAAATTATTTAATACTTAAGGCTACCCCACTGGATGCTTCCCTGGGGACTGTGATGTAAGTGTAAAGTACTATCACAACAAGCGTATGTGCATATTAGCTCTATTAGCTGGCAACATTTAGGTCAGGGTCAAGATGTCTGTACCCTTAGGCTGACATTACGTGTAGTTTCAGCAGGGAAAGAGTTGCTTGAGTCTGTTGATCTCTCTGTAGACATAAAAATAATCATGCTGATGCCTGAGGACCTGTTCTGCTGTCTCCACTCACTTGGCTGCAGCTTTCTGCAAAAGGATCATACGAAGATCCAGTGAGAGACAGGGAAATAGGGATGAAGAGTAAGGAAAGGGCAGCAACTCCTTATAACCTGCTATAATTATTAACTATGGGAGAAGCATCCAGAAGGACAGAGTGAGTGACAGTGCTGTGTGTTTGTGAGCATTTTTTTCTCTTTCCAGGAGCTGAACATCTTTGGACAAACTCCTGACTGATGGAGGCAAGTGAAACTGCCAGTGGGTGGTGCATGGGCATCTCTAATGCTTGCAAATACAAGCCTAACGCTGCCCTTGCCCGATGCTTGTATTCTATTTAAACTACAGCAGAGGGAGTGATGGCAAAGCATCTCAGAGGAGCAACCTTTTGTTATACCTACAGCTGCTCCCTTCCCTGTTAATTCAACCAACACAAAAACAACCACTGTAATAAGGATCATGTAATTAATGGATTCACTGTTTTGTGACCATACTGCGGCTGATTTGACTATAGCTTGGTTTTTGCATCGTGTGTCCCTGTGATTACTCACAGGGAAGGAAAAAACTGAAATGCCTCAGGACATTTAGGACCTCTTCATCTGGCTGCTTTTCTCAAAAGCTTACTTCATTCTGGCCTCTTTGTCACATTTACTAGATGGTGACATCAAGACATTGATTTTCCTCGTGCTGTTCTCCAGACTCAGCACTGAGGGACTGTATTTGAAATAAGAGAGTGAGCTGTGTGTTAAGAAACAGCTCTGGCACAAAAATGTTTAGAATTACTCTTTGTTTCCCTGACTTCTCTCCTAATTTAGGTTATCCAAATCTAGATTCCCCCCAGACTTGACCACGAGATGAGATTCTAAGAAAATATTGTTTTGTATCATTTGGGTTTTAACATTCACATTTCTCACATTTCCTGTTCCAGTTTCAAAGTGGGTCTGAGCTCCCCTGCTCACATTGCTCCAGCTGTTGTTTTGGGGGAATCTGAGAGAGAGGAGAAAAAACAAAGTGTGGGGAATGTGTTACATTTCTTCCTTGTCAGCCACAGGTTCTTTTAGGTGAGTCAGTAAAGTTACTGACATTCCTCTTTTTTTTTTTCAGGTCAAATAGAGAGATTAGACAAAGAGTGTTATTAACATGGGTCGATGTATTAAAAAAAAAAAAAAAAAAAAAAAAAATGCCTAAATTTAGGCTCCTAATTTTTTATTTTGAGCCCCTAAATAAAGGCTTGATCCTGTGCCCTTTGAAATCAATGCCAAAGCTTCCACTGAATGCAATATGCAAGATGAAGTCCTAAATTATGGTACGGTTCTTCAAAGTTCTCAACTCCATATAAGTCATCACCCAGCCCCTTTGCAAATCACACATCTTCAAGTGTCTAAACATGGAGCTGGTGCTTCCAGGTATTCCATATTTAAAGTCTTGCCTGCTGATGCCACCCTTCATTCTGTCTCAGGAGCCATTGACACAGAAAAGATAACAAGGCTAATAAAGCAGTGCAGCCAGGGCACACATTGATTTGCTTTTTTTGGTGAGCATTTTTTAGCATGAACACTGCAGATTCTGCAGCAATGTCAGCATAATGTTAACATGGAAGACATTCCTTGCTGGAATGAGACAGAATTCAGGCAAGTACATGACCATTTGCACAACCTTTACATACACTGCTCTCCTGGTAACAGGATGTTGGCAGGTGAAAAGATCACAGGATCCAAATGAAATGTAAGATGAGACGAGCAATCCCGTAGTGGTAATTTTAGAAGCTGAGTTCTGTACATTATTTACAGTACATTGTAGCTCTAAGGGGATAAGGCTACCCTTTGCCTGGGCAACCTTACCATGGATTTAGTCTTTTCTGCGAGATTTCTGTGGAGGACTTTCAGCAGTGCAGCAGCTAGGGGGATTTTGTCCATGCAAGAGGAGTGTTAGAATTGCAAGAGATTTGCAGCAGAGGAACCTTCATTCATAAAGTGCTCAGCTAGCAGGAAGAGAAAAGGCACCTAGGACTTTCCACTAAATAAAGAGAAAAGGAGGACTGAGTTATCCACTTGTGCAGAGGCTAGCATAAGGAGGGACCTACTTACAGTGAACTGTGACAGAGCCAGAGGCAGTTCCTACCTTTGGGAATTGCAGTTTGGCCCTTTAGTCACTAAAATATCCTTGAAGTATCAAGGGAGGGGCTTGAAGTCTCCCTGTTGTTTGAAGGACATTTTTGGCAATTGCACTGTGGATATGAGAAACTCCTGTTAGTTTGGATGAATTGTTATTTCTTCAGAAACTCTGCCACAGTTAGTTGGGTTTTTCATGAGGGTTTTTTTTTTTTGTTTGTTTCATTTGCTTGTTTGGGGTTTTTTGTTGTTGTGAAAAAAAACCCAAACAAATCAAAACAAAACAAGAGAGCAAAGAAAAGTGTATCCTTTTGCAATGTTTGAACAATGCCCACCACTCCTCTGTAGAAATGTGATCCCTGAGGGGAAAGGGATTATATTCTCTTCCAGGCTTTTGACTAGGCTGGATTTCTCCCCTAACCCAGAAGAAAGGGCATCGACATTGGGGTTTAGGAGTGTGACCCTACAGCTGGGGTAACAAAGGGGCTGGATGGGAACTAGAGTAACTTTACTTTGCTCAGACAGACCTGTTACTCATGTCCCATTCTTCCTCGGGATCAATGTGATCCAGGTGGCATCCTCACATACTGCACCAAGGGGTGACACAAAATCTTTTAAAAATAAAACAAAGAGAAGTGCAGGTCTAAGATCTACCCAAAGCGAAGGTTTTTATTTTCTTTTTGTTTCATGTGTTTTCCCTCAGCCAGCAGGTGCCTCTGTAGAGCAAAGGCTTTGCCTGTATCAGTAAGAGCCTGTGGCACAGTACTGGAATACCTGCTTTCGAATCATAATATGGCCTTTTCTTTCCTTGGTGTGATTCCCCCCTTCCTCCAGCCCACGGTTCGCTCCAGAGATCTGCCATCCTGGACTTCTACGCCGTCCACCACACAAGGTCCTGGGAGAAAAATGGTGAGAGAGATATTTTATGTATGTTGACACATGCATATTGTCACTACGTATCCTATAAGAGCAAATCCAGTGCATGATAAAAGCGAAGGAGCTCAGTTGGGAAATAGATGTCTGTGGTAACCTTAGTGAAACAAAGCTGCCTTTTTGCCCAACAAAATACCTTCCCAGAAAGCAAGATGGGGTATGTCTAGCAAAATCTTCACCCCTTCAATGCAACTCCCTTCTGCACTCTGAGACAGCCAGTGTGGGCTGGGCCCCCGAGGCAAGGAGAGTTTGGCACTGGGTAAAGAGAAATAAATCCCAACTGAGGGTCACAACCCACACCCACGTCCGCTCCCCCCCCTTCCCCCCCCCCCTTT
>VWZI01022566.1:227634-248995 GCA_013396835.1 Psilopogon haemacephalus
CAGGGCCGGGGCCAGGGCCGGGGCCAGGGCCGGGCCCGGGGCGGTGCGGCGGGGCGCGGGGCAGGGAGGGAGTGCTTCGGCTTCTTGCATCAGCCTTGCCTCCTGTTCTCGGGTCTCCTGACATTGCAAAAGGGTGTTTCGACGATATTTGCCTTGGGTCCCAGCTCGGGTTCATGCCTCCGAGTGGAGTTCAAAATACCTAGCTGGAAAAACAAATAGAGATCAAAGAGAGCAAAATGGACCCTGAATTTCTCAGAGATTTAAAAAGAAGTAATCAAAATACATGTATAAATTACAAACCCGTGCATTTTTCTCTCCTCTTCCTTCTCACTTTTATTTTTGCCCCGTTGTAATTCCTGAGAGATTAGAAACCAACTCTTCCTCCTTATATTTATTTTTCTCTCTTTTTTTTTTTTCTTTAAAGAAAAAAAAAAGCTAGTTTTCTATGCAAACCTGCCCTATAAATCTGTTTTTAGAGGGTTGTGTTGCCAAGAGATATTAAGGGGTTTAGACAGTGCCCACGTGAGAGTGACTGTTGGCTACACGGGCATGGGTTATGTTTTAAAGGCTATAACAGGTTAGTTCTCTTCTTCCATTTCTCCTTGGCACTTGGAGAGAAAGGGGACCAGGTCATCTCCCACAATCATGAAAATAAATGTCGTTTGCAAACTAATCATTTATGCTGTTTGTTCAGCACTGATGTTGGAAGGTAACTCCCCAATTAGAAGCCATTTCAGCTATAGCTGAAGTCATGCAGGCACTGCACGCTTTGTTTCTAGCCTGTAATATCTCTACTTTTTCTAATGACAGCTGCACATCAGGCTGTGCTTGGTGGAAAATGAAGCATAGCTCTCACTCGAGTGTGGCACAGAGCAGCTCTATGCTGCCTGTCTGCCAGATTTGGCTCGTTGGGCAATTCTTTCCACTTTCCAAGAGCTTTTCCGCCAGCATATAAACTGGGGATTTATTTCTTTGACTCTCAGCTTCTGAGTAAACTTAGACCGTAGTGTCTTCTTCTCTTGCTGTAGGTTAGACAACTCTGTATTGGCGTCTAGTGGTAATACCCTTTAACCCTCCCCTTGCTCATTCTCCCCTCCCCTTCCTCTTCCCCAGAGGAGGAAACGACGGATCAGGTAGAGTCCAGGTCTGGCTTTCCTTAGGAGTCGCATGAAAGCCTCATGCTGCTTCTTCTCGTAGGTGGGAGGATGGTGCTGAAGAGAAAGAGAGAGTAATGGTGGGTAAAAAAAAAGGGCTAAAGAATTACAGGGTGTCGGTGGGCTGTGGGAAAATGTTGCAAGCATAGATGCAGGAGAGGTTGAGAGATACTCGGATAGTTGGGGCATGTGGGCCATATAAGTGCTCGGGCAGATCGACGGTGAGGTCTGCCCGCTGGTTCTGTCCTTATTTGTCCGTTGATCGCCTGGGCACCACAGTGATGGGAACGTTAGAAATACCAGCAGATCTCACGTAGGCAGCTTGACTATGACTCTGGGCATGGCAGAAGGCATGACTCTTAATGCTGGGACTAGGGTATTGTGCTTTGATGATAATATTTATCTGTATTGTTAATCTGGCTGTCGTGCTGAATAAAAACCTATCGAGCTAGCCAGGCGAGCATTAAATAAAAGCCCTGGCAGAGGCTTATTTGGGGAAGTGGGGTCCAGCACGTGTCAGGCAGCTTTTCTGAAGGTGAAAGAAGCATCATGCAGCAATCACAGTGCTTCTGTGGTGTAGGTGGCAGGGAGATCCATCCTTGCTGAAGAGTTGTTATGGTGACTCCTGCAGCAAGGCTGGGATGTTGGGGCTGGGTGGTGCTGATGCCACAGGTGTCTGCCACCGCTGGTGGCAATAGCCTTTCCATGCAGGAGAGGGAGGAAAAGTTGGTCTTGCAGTCCCACCCTCCTAGCTGTTTGCTTGTGCTGAGCTGTAGTGTACAGTCTTATGCCCCATGGGACCAGAGAGGTTGTGGTGTTGTCCTTTTCAAGTCATTCCCCATCTTCATTTGTCTGCAGGTCTTGGTAGCAGCCTGGTAGCAAGTCATCCCTGACCATGGTCTGGGAACTCTTTCCTTCCTGCCCTGAACTGCAGAGGGACCTGGATATGTCAGTTGTATTGCCATAGGGAACAGACAGCCATCAGACATAGAAGGAGTGAGACCAAGCCTGTGACTAGACTGCTAATGATCACACACCCACCAGGCTCTCTGCTTTTGGTGTGCCTCTTTGCCAGGCCACGATGGGGAGCCACTAGAACCTATTTCCCCAGCTTGTAGGCAGCTGGGATGCAGTGATTTCACCTTCCTCAGAGCGACTCTGGGTCAATGCTCTGAGGACAGGCTGGGCAGAGGAGTGCACCTTTGAGAGGAGGGCAGAGGGAAGCTCTTGCTGACACCTCGGAGGGGCTTTCTGATTCTTGAGACCCCAGATTTGCTTTCCCATCTGTCCTGCTCCATGTCAGAGGTGCCTCGGCTATGCTGGCAGCTTGCAGGATTAATGACCTCTCTCTGCCTGTACAATTGAGGAATAGAGTGAGTCCTGTCTCCCCGTCCTCCCCCTACTTCACTCCCCCCCCTGCCCCCCCCCAATAGAAACCGCTGAGAAGAATTTCTAGCGCCTAAGATGAAAAGTGCCTTAACTCCTGTCCCAGAGTCCCTCTCAAAGTGGATGGATTGTTTGTTCCAGTCCTAAACAGTTACAAAGCTCTTTTAATGAGGCTGCACAGATTAGGGGGAGGGGAAGGGAGAGAAAGAGTGCTAGTGGTGGTGGTGAGGGGGGTGATGGTTAGAGAGGAATGACTTGATTAACCTTTTCTCTCCCTTCAGAGGGTAACTTGCTTTGGACAGGGACCGGGAGAGAAGGGGAATGGGGGAAGGTGCAGACACATATATGGTGTGGAGTGGGTTTGTTAGGAATGGTTTTTCTCCATTGTGGGATATGCATTTGCTGTGACCTGCAAAGGGTGCAGCATAGAAATTCCCCTTGCTTAGCCCCACTCTTGGGGTCATATATCCCATTCTTGTGCCCAGGAGTTGCTTCCACATTTCTGTGAAATGTTGAAAATCTGTTGGAATTACAGAGCTGTTGGGTAATGTAAAAAGCTAGCAGAGGGGAGAGTGTGACCTTCAAGCTTCTGTTGAAGGGCATGCCGAGCCTGCTTGTCCCCTGAAACACTCTTGGTTCCCCATTGCCCTGTCTGACACGTAGCAGGCTGGTTTAAAGTGAGGCATGAGCCAGTGCTTCACCTGTTGTTCTAGTGGACGGCCTTTGAGAGCACTAGCCACAGGTGAAAAGTACTGCTGAAAGGGCAGAAAACTTTCTTGGTTTAGTGAGCAGAGAACATGTTACTGATAGTTCTGGGAAACCTTCTGGGTTTCTGCTGACATCTTGCCTGGGAGCACTCAGAAGCTCCCTGCAGACTTTGTATTGATCTTATTTCCTGTCCTCAATAGTGTGTTTGCAACCTAGGTCTAGGCGAGTGCTAGCAGAGTGTTCTGGGTCCTGCTCCAGCACATTGGGGTAGGGCAAGGTGCTGGCCAGGCACAAGAGAGCAGTGAAAGTGTGTGTCTTGCTTCTGCTTCCCATCACCTGTGCACCATATGTGCCGGCATGTGAGGAGGCGGAGGGCTTGGCAGCTGCCTGGGTGCTTTCGTATAGAGAATGGGTAGAATGACCGTCAAGGTATCTCTGAGCTAACTTTGCTCAGTCTGTCATGGTCATTCTGTATGTGAACCAAAAAATCTGTGAAAGGTCTTGGGTGTGTTTTCACTTGGATAAGGTGGCATGGCTCGTGGTCCTTTTCCTGTGCTTCAACACAGATTGAGGCTTTTCTGGCCTTGATGCAGTTTTATTTTGACTTGTCAATCGCTGAGTGGCTTTGGAAGGCCGCTGCAACCTCCTCTGCCTCCATTTTGTTTGTGCTGTTGCAGTGACCTTCACACTTCAGGAATGCAACTGTTTCTAGGAACCTGCTTTTTAAGCTGTTGTTACAGTACTGGGCACACAGCCTTCTCAGAGAAGAAACAGAACCACACATGGTGAGTTCTGCCCAGGTACAGAATGACTGGTTGAAATGAGGCGCATGGAGTTTCGTCAGGGCGGGCTGTAGACAAAGTGAACTGTGCACAGACACAAAGGAGCATCTGAGAGGGACTTCTAGGACTTCACCATTGCTCCTGTTTCAAGCTGACTTTTGGCTGCTAGGGTGGTGGTGCTTTCCTTTTCATGGGGCAGCCTAAGAGACTATTGTTGGCAGATTGCTGTTGTGGGCTTGGGATGGACTTTGCCTGCTGAAGGAATTTCTGTCTCTAGCTACAAGATCAGAGGACCTTTTCCTAAGTGTAGATGCAGCATATCACTGATGACACAATATTTTAAAAATATCACTAAACTTTTTTTGGGCCTCTGCTGAAAGGTAGCAGGTTCAGGGGTGGATGGCGTCACACAGGTGTCAACATACCTGAGAGAAAGAAAGCCAGGAAAGCCAGACATTTTTTGGTTGTGGTTCAGAACGGCAGGGGGAATCATGACTTGGCTGGAAAGTTACGTCAAAGTGAAAATCGTCATGCAGAGCAGAATGAGTGGAGTTTTGTTTAACCTGGAATTAAAAAGACTTCCTTAGTAAAGTGACATTAACACTTCTCCATTTTGGTCTGGTAGTTACCGGTTGTCGTTCCTATCTCTGTCAGCAGTTTGGAAATGCCTCTCGTCCCAAAAGGCAGCATCAGTGAAGGCATAGCTTTGGGCCTTTTTGGTCTTTGCCCAGTGGGGAGGGCAGGGACAGGAGCTGGGGACAGGGACTGTTGGGTGAGGGCACATATGTCACCCTTTCTTCCAGAGGAGAGGAGGGACGGAAATGTGGGTGCTTCGGTGGCGCTCATCGGCAAAGCAGTGCTGTCACAGCTTATCACCTTCACGCCCAGCCAGATACCAATACCTCAGTGGCCACAACTGCTCACCGACAGACATCAGTGACATTGAGAGGGGAGCGGTGCCTTTTCACGCCTGGCTGCCTTTCTCCTCTCTCTTGGCCTCCAGGGCCAGATTCACCTTTATCGGGGGAAATGGAGGCCTGGAGTTGAAAAGCAGTGTCGAGGCCCACCAGTCATGTCAGCAGTAGAAGGTCACCCTTGCTATTTCCTCTGGGCTCCGGGCCTAGATTTGCCCTCTGGTTTTAGACTGTAATCACTTGAGAGCTCCTCGTCCGAGGGACGCATTTCTTCTGGGGCCTCCCTCAGACCCGCCGCGTTGGAAGCCCGATCGCCTCCCTCCTGCCTGCCCCTTCACTCGGCCCTGGCCTGTTGTCTCTCTCGGCTTCCAGTGGGACAAGGGGAACAAAAGCTCCCTCTGTGCCCGCCGGGGCGGCTGGAGGGGACCGGCTCCGCCTCGGGAGCGCCCCCTCCCGCCGGGGCCTCCCTCTGCCCCCTGCCGCTGGGGCACCGGCAGCGGGCCCGGAAGCCTTCCCGCACCCCGGGACCGCGTAACGGCTCCGTGTTGTGACTGATTTTCTATTATCTTTGCAGTTGTCGAAGGCTGCTCCTGCCCTGGGGGATGGGGAGCGGAAACCCAATGAAGGTAAGCGCTGGGCGGCTTCCCGGCGGGCGGGGGCGATCGGGGGCTCGGGGAAAAGAGGCCCGAGCCCCCGAAGCCGCCGGCGGACAACACCGCCACCTCCCGGGGGGCGGCGGCGGGAGGGGGGGGCTGCCGGCGGGAGGCCTCACCGCCATTAACCCCTTCGCAGCGGTGACGCCGCCCCCTGCGAGTCCGCCGCGGGTGCGGGGCGGCCGTGGGCCAGACGGTGGTGCCGGGTCCCGCAGCAGCCGCGGGGCCGAGGCGTGGAGGAGCTGCTGCGGACTGCCGCTGGCTTCCCACAGTCCCGTGAGCACTGCGTGCGTGCGCTCGCGCACATAGGCGGGCTCCTTCACGAGATATATATACACGCAGGCGGGCACACAAAGGGCTGAGGAGTGCTGAACTGTGGCTGGGGATTCGCCACAGTGCCCTAGGAAGGGATTTGTCATCTTCACCGCCCACCTCTTCCTCAGCAGCGGCCGGCTGGGTGGCCCGGGCTGATCCCCGAACAAAGGCTGAAGCAGGGCTTCGACACTTTCCCCAGAGGGCCAGGTGGCGGGTCTCCAGCGGGAGAGAGGGAGAAAAGGGCAGCACAGGATGATTTTCTGGAGTAGCGGTGCCTCCTGACAGTCCCAGGTACCTCCCTGCTTCCCGTCCCCTGTCAGGATATTGCTAAACGCTGTACAGAGCCAGGCTCAAAAAACACACCCTTTTACTCCAGTTTGAGCTAGCAGGCTTAGCAGAGATTCAGGGGACGGCAGTGTTATCCAGTAGGTTCTAATTAATTTATAGCTGGTGGTCCAGTAAGGGCGGAGCTGTTGACTGGTGAGGTAATGAGGTGGTGCCTCTGCAGCCATTGTGATTTTTTTTTTGTCTATCCGGCTGCCCAAAAGCCAGGCTCTGGCAGTGTCCTCTGCCTTGTTGGCCTGCAAATGTAGACCAGAAGAGCAGTCAGCAGAGGTGCCTCCTGCGAGTGCCCTATGTAGTGGTGCCCCCTGTACTGGATGCTAGCTTTGTGCCTCTAGTCCTCAGTTCAGAAGTGAGGTAGAAAGGCTGCATGTACTTTGGAGCCTACGGGTAGAGGTGCTCATCAGCTGCTTCGAGACTATTCTGACCACGTTTTCCTCTTACTTTTGTAGTAAAGCAGACCGTGCGCTGTGTGGCAGGGTCTAGTGAAAGTCTGGAAGGATCCCCCATGGGTTTTGACCTCCAGCGTCATTCCAGTAGGAGGTCAGCAGAGGGCTCTAGCAGTGTGGGCCCAGACTGGCTTTTTTGTGTGTGTTTGGTCACACTCGATTTCATTTCTGTAACCTTTATCGATGTGACAGACGGTATGTGCTTTGACAGAAGTTTGTGGCAGGCTGTGTATGGGGTGGGTGTCCATTTTGCATGGGCAAAATTTCTGATTTGCATGTGGGCTGCTGCCCGTTGAGCTTGACCCTTGCTCCTGCTGAAGTCAACAGAAGAAGGTTCACTGACTCCAGAGGGATCAAAATGGAGCCTACTGTGAGGCTTATTTTGGTAACCAGTTCTCTACTGTTGGTGGAAAAGAGCTAGTATACTCATCATGTTGTGTCTGACTGCCTTCCTGGAGAGGGGAAGAACCAAACAATTTGATTTTCTCTCAAGAAAGCTGATGTGATTGCATGAAGAATTGGTCTGGTAATGTGAGCAGTAAGACTTCGGTCCTATTGCTGTGGTGCTATTTCTGGTTCTACGATGCTATTTGTGAGATAGAAATCAGGAATCTTGGCATTACCTTCCTGAATTTACTTCTGTCCTGCTGTGTGACCTTGGAGGTCCTCTCTGTTGTTCAGTTTCTCCTCTGTGAAGAGCAGATGATGACGTGCCTCTGTTCCACAAGGATAGTCCTGTAGTTCCTTCCAGTGAAGGTCTTTAGGGCTTTGGTGTTGGGGTGAAGGTTCATTTTATGTCTTTGGTCATTTAAAAAGTGCTTTCTCTGAAATATTGAGCTGTGATAGGTTTTATTTGGGAAGCACATACTCTGGTTGGAGACCGTAGTTTTACCTTCAGCCCCTACTCTTTTGTGCTAAAGAGAGCCTTCAACATGTTTTGTGGCACAAGAAGTTGTAGAAGAGTCAGACAAACACTCTTTGTTCCACAAGAAAAGATTTTCTGGTATAAATAAAGGAAACCACCAGCTCTTGTGGCTGCACTTATTTTTAAAAGAACAGTTTGTCTGTATTGCTGCTGAGCCATTGATGGGGAGGGAGACAAAGTGATTGTAGACTTCTCCTTTTCTAGTCCAGCATGTTCCCACTTGACTACTCTAAAATTGGATTTAATCCTGCCTACTGTGGCTATGTCTGCCCTGAAGAGTTGATGTGGGCCTTGACTGGGTTTTAACCTTGCTTCCCCCTCCATTCACAAAGAAGAACCTCTGACTCAAATCTGGAGGTGTTTTGCAGGACAAGGGTGTGGGTTAAATGCAGGATTAACTTTTAATGTGGGCTGAAGCCCAGACTGCAGGAAGGGAGCAGGCCAGGTGGTGTTAGTCCTTCAGTGACCTTCCTATGTTTCCCTTTGAAAAGACAGCCCTCCTTCCGACCTTGACACAACCAAGGGAAGTAAGCACAGACTGAATCAGCTTGGCAAAGTGTGGACTATGACTCCCAGTACACAGGAGTAAGTGTAGGTACAGGAGCAGGAGCAGAGCTTTGCTGTGAGGATGACTGTGCCTCGGTCATGTGCTCTGATTTGAGTGCTAACTGTGCAGATGAGCTGTGGAGCATTGCACAGTTTCCATGAGTGCTCTGCATCCAGCCAAATCAAGGCAGCATGCCTTCTGACTGGCAGCTGGAGAAAGATTCTTCATTTCAGAGGCTGATTCAGACTTTGGAAAATCATCATGTGCTAAAGGGATGGGCAAAAAATCCTCAGATTTTTAATAGGAAAGATTTATTCCTGTCACATCGCTTAGATCTCAAGTGTCATCAGGCCATGACAGTAAAGGCACTGCAGAACATGTTGAATGTGCTATTCTGTGGCTAATCTGGAGTCTGGATCCTCTGCTGTAGTCTAGTTGCTGGTGCCGTTCAAAGATATAGAAAGCATGGCAGGCATGAATTAGTTTCACTTCAGTTTTCTGTTCTGTTTCGTTTTCTGCCTCCTTTATGCCCCAGGCCACTGCCATCAGCAGCATTTGTCTGGAAGAGCTGACTGCTGCTTTCCCTCTCACTCCCCTCAGCACAGGTCTGCAAGCGTTTTTATCCAGAGATGTGCCTTTAGTGTCCGAGTTTCCAGATCCTTTCTCCCAGCGCAGTGTGAATAATCAACAGCATAGTTCAGCAGCTGTCATTGTGCCTGCAGAATTTCCCACATGTTAAGTACTTCAGCTTGTTGGAACATAGTCGGTCACTCCAAAGGGGAACAGGAAGAGGGAGTTAGCCACGGATGAGGTAGGAGAACGGACAGGAGTCATGCTGTAATTAGAAGAGGAAGGGACAAGGAACAGAAACATGCTGTCTTCTAGACAAGGAATACCAACAAGCAGCCTGTGCCTGCCAGGCTACATTTCCCTTTCACAAGCCACTTTCTCTTTTAATAGCTGCTCATGCTCTCTGACACTTCAAACACCCTGGATGGAAGCTCCTCCCCTCTTGTATGGCTCTTAGCACTGTGGCACTGTCAGCTCTGCATGACCTAGAATTAACTTTCAACAATTAGCTGTGGGCTGTGAGCTCTGAGCCCTGCAGCTTTTGCATTTTTGTGGCAAAGTAACCTTTATGCCAGTTTGTCACAAGTTCAGGGCACTTTAGAAACGCTTACTGGAGACCATTTTTTCCATGATGCAAGCAGTTTGCTCTTATCACTCAGAGTTATCAACACTGGTGCTGTGGGACTCTGCATACTGTACAGGTGGATCACTACAGTGCATAACTGCATGGGGCAAGTACTGTCTCTCTGTGTTTGCTCTTACCCTCTTCTCTGAGACATCCTTCTTTACCTGAGTTATGGAGTTAGGAGGCTTGGAGGGCTTCGAGTGCTCCCTTGTTTGCCAAACTGTGCTAGCATCTGGATTTGTGCACGCATACTTACCTATCCTATCTCTCATCTCTTTAAATCTCTCCAACCCTTGACCAAGCAGCAAAACGAAGCTTTGGCAAGAGACTGGGAAACATTGAGAAAGGCTTGTGAAATCAGTATAGATCACAGGCAGGCGGTGTTTGCTCCAGTTGTAGAGAAGGCAGAGGATAATGGCAGATCCACCCTATTTCCCTTCCCACAGTGCCCCCTGTGGTTCAGGAGATAAGCATGTTGTCTAGTTAATCCTGGGGGTGCTGTGGGCTTGCTTTGAATCTTTCAATGGGTGGCTTGATTTCTTTATCTGGGAAAGGGATCACTGTGGAATCGGGGAGGTTATGATTCGTAGCAGGTGCTGTTGTGCTTCTCAGGTGGCCTGTTGAGGTGAATATTCTGCATGGGCAAAGTCTGGGTAGTTGATGAGAAGAGTGAAGCGTATGTGTGGTTCAGAATGCTCTGCTTGTTCTTGGAAGTGTCTTTGTGTCAAGGTCTGTAGAAAGGGCACTTCTGGTTTCTGCAACCAACTGGGCCATCTATTAGTTGTTTTGAAAGGGGGTAAAAGGCAAACTGGTGAAAGACCTAAATCCAGAGTGTAGATCGTCTGCAGCAGCCTCAGGTGTTTTTTTGGCTGACCTACTATGCGTAGCGGCAGCATATCTGAGTGTGTGTGGAACAGCAGGGAAGGGGTTCAGGGAGGAGGCACCTGTGGGATGCATCATGATGCCAGGGAGGCAAAAATAGCAAGGCAGTCTTGCCTGTGCCCTGAAGCAGCAGCAGGGAGATACTTTTCCCCACTTCATTTGTGTGCTTGTGTGTAGGGCAGAGACAAAGGATTTAGGCTTTCAAGACTGATAGTGAAGAGCATAGGGCAGAAGTGTTGCAACAGTCTGGCTCATTTTGAGGGTCAAAACACTAGACATTCTTGAGCTAAGTTTGCATTAACTTGTTCCCTCCATTCCTCCTTTTAGTTATCAAATTCCTGGAAGTCTATGAGCGCAGCTTCTGCAGGACGATTGAGACCCTGGTGGACATTTTCCAGGAGTACCCTGATGAGGTGGAGTACATATTCAAGCCGTCCTGTGTGCCTCTGATGAGATGTGCGGGTTGCTGCGGCGATGAGGGCCTAGAATGTGTCCCTGTGGATGTGTACAACGTCACAATGGAGGTGAGGGCCCAGCTTGCAAGCTGACATGCTTGGGTGGAAATAAGCAAGTCAACTGTCAAAACCAACCCAAGTCCCAGTTCCCAGCTAACTCAGACGAAGGGCAGCCTACCTCAGGGAACTGGAGATTGTTGGATCAGGAGGGTTTACCTCTCTCCTGACCTTTATGTCCAGTGTTACACTGTGCAGAGTTAAAAAAGGAGTTGCCCGTGTCTCTTCAAGGATAGGAAGAGAATATCCTTTGACCTTGCTAGTGCCCAAATAAAGTAGCTAGTAATATGCAAAGGAACATTTCTGCAAAGGAGCACTTTGTGTTTGAGAACACAACAGATGCATTCTGCTGCCACTCCTGAGGTCCCAAAGCAGGTACTCTTTGGGCTCTTGCTTCACTTTAACTCTGCTTTTGGTCCGCACAGCTGTTCATCTGAAGGCAGCTGAGTAGTGCAAAAGGGGAAAGCCAGTCAGTAGCATCTCCTGGAGGGCATATGAGGTCAGCTTTTACCAACAGAGCAGGGGATTTGGTTCATTAGCTACACTGGCACAGCAGGGGTGGAAAGGGGCTCTAAGAAACACACTGCTTCAGTGTCAAGTGGAAAAGCCTTTCTGCCACTGGGCGTCCTCCTTTGTTTGGAGGTTGCTGAATTCACTCCTTGGAAGAGCCAGAAGTGGCCCTGACAGCTAAGGCTGGGCACAGGGGAAGGTGCAAACTCTGTGTTAGAGAGCTTTGTCACTGCCCTTGTCTGTCAGGCTGGATGCCAGCTTCTGTTCACAATGGTCCTGGTGCACATTACCCTTAACCCATAGCTCCCCCACCTACTTTTGTCCCTACCCTCTTGAATGGCCACTGTATATGTTGCTGTCACTTTTGATGTGGATGAGAGACGTGCATAACTAAGAGATTAACCAGCAAGCTCTCTTTACTTGTCATTTGAGTGGTGTTTGAACTCTGGTGGAGAACCTGCCTGTGCTCTTCCATGGTTCCCCATACCGCTTTTCCACTTGCAGGCTGCAGCCTGGGCCAGAGCATACTAGCATGGTGTAGGTAGGGATGGTTTTCTTCCTACCATTCCTTGCTGAATTACAGTTTTTGGCTGGTATGCTCGCATGCCTGTAAAGAATCGGAGGCAGATTTCTGGTGCAAATGTGATCCAAACAGGTTCCGGGTTGAGAGACTGTGACAATACCTGTAATACAACTTCCCTGGAGGCACCTGGGGCTGAGGGACGGGCAGTATCTGGCTCTGCAGGGCTGTTTTAAACACACATCACCAGATTTACATTGTGTGTTGAGCCATTGAGAAAGTGAGATGTCAGCTGTGAAGGAATGGTGGCTTAGAGAAAGAAGCTGGGTGCAGAATTTTTGCTTTGGGCCTTTGTGTTAGGCTGAAGCATGCTTCTACATGACAGCAAGCTGGATGCTCCATTACTATCTCTGTAGACTGGGGACGGCTCAGTGAGAACTTTGCTATGGTGTTACGCCCTCTCCCATACCTGTCTCCAAGGAAGTCCACCAGTGCTGGCACCTTGCATGCATGTGCAAACAGAGCTTTGGCACGAGTCTGGTGTTGCTGCTTGCTTGTGATCAAAGACCTTCCCTGACTGGAAGAATGGGGCCTCAATGCCAACTCAAACTTTGCCATGCTCTTCCCAGGAGCACCTGGGGTGCAGATGCTTTGCCGTGCAGTGGGCTGATTTGTGGGTATAAATTAGGTGAATGGGCAGTGACCCTCTCTGTTTCTTTCATTCCAGATCATGAGAATTAAACCCCATCAGAGTCAGCACATAGCACACATGAGCTTCTTACAGCACAGTAAATGTGACTGCAGGTGAGAATGGAGCAGTACTGGTTCCTCTTGCAATAAACTTTGAGCCTTTTTGTTTTTTCTGCTGCTGGGTTGGGATTATTGTCCAGAGGCTTCTGCAGTCTCTGCTGTTGGTTTGCAGTAGGATGGCTGATCCTGGGAAAAGTCCTTTTCTGGCAAATCTCCTCCATCTCTAGCTATCACAGGTGGAGAGTGCTAGCCTACAACCTCGGGTCTTTTGACACTGGCTGCTAGCAAAGTGCAGCAGGAGACCAAAGACTTTGAGAAAGACACTTAACCTATGCCATGGACATCGTGCAGTGTAAAATGTACATGTCCTTCCCTGGATTTGTCAGGAACTGGGGATGATACTGGAAGCATTTGTGGTGAGCTGCCTTTTAATGAGGCCATTGTTCTCTCTTCCCCCACAGACCAAAGAAAGATGTCAAAAACAAACAAGAAAAGTAAGTGATGAGCCTTTCCTTCTTTCTGTTTTGGTGGTTGGTTGGCATTTCCTCTCCCCACTGCCCCTTGCCCTTTTCTCTGGTTGGAGATGCTCACTTTGAGAAGGTTTTTTTGGAAGTGGCATATGGTATTGCATGGGGCGACACTGTGAATCCGTTCCAGGTGGGCACAGAAACCCAGATCTGATGGTCCTTCCTTCATACCCCAGACCTGGAGCTTGCATGACCCACAGCCATGGCAGTCATTCCTAATGTTTTATCCTGAGTCAGGGAAGTCCCGTCGTGTGTGTCCTACCAGAATGGATTCAAGGTGCAGCCCCCATTCTCCCTTCCCTCTTCCTGGGGTGTTTCTGGTTACTGCAAAAGGCTGCCTTTCTTTATTAATTTTTTTCTTACTGCATGAGGGAGTACTTGCTGGCTTCTTCCAGAGCAGCTTGGGTAGGAATCTTCTGGGTACTGGGAGAGGTTGCAATAGAGGCCTCATGGAGGCGGGACTGATTCCATGCAGGATGTAACTCTGGCTTTGGTAAGGTGGGGGCCTGGGAGGGCGTAAAAGGAAATGGATGTCCTAACTGTGGATTTTGGTGGAGACTTTCACGAGATTTTGCTCTGGTGAACTGAAGAGGATTTAAGGCACAACCTTCCCTTCTTCCCAAAAGTAAAAAACGTTGTGTAAAGTGGAGAAATAAGCTCTCATCCTGCAGTAGTTGCAGGAGCAGTCACAACTGTAGAACAACATCAAAAAGTGAGACTGACCTCTCTGGAGAAGAGGCTCAGCTGGACTGCACATGGCTGGGGTAGTGACTCTGCTGTTCAGAGGTCTGGAGTTGAAGAGGAAGGTGGTGAATGTTGGGAGATGAAGCTGACACACAGACAGAAAGAACAAGTGGGAGAGTGAGAGAACTTCTTTCACCCCTCTCCCGGTGGCTGTATATTTCTAAGCTGCCTTCCGTCCTGTCTTCCCAAGGAAATCTTCTGTCTGCACTGGACTGTGTGCAGCCAACACTTCTCTCTGTACAGGGCCATGTTGGGGGTGGTTGATCTGCGTGGCTTTGTGGTTTGAAGGTGTATGAGAGTTGGGTCTGTGTGAACTCTGGTGAGGATGGGGTGTGGGTGAAGCAGCCAGTCCAGACTGTGTTGCATTCCCTTTCCTCTTCTAACAGCACTTCGCCTGCTCTTTGCTGGTTCTGCACTCCCTGGGGAGGGGATGGGAGAGATTGGCGTGCTTTGTTTTTTGCTGAGTTGAATATTCTGTTATATTGGTGCCCCTGTCCTCCCTTGATATAAAGTCAGTTTTCCTCCCCTGCCTGCCTCACTGTGATTCCTGACATGTAGGGTAGAGGCCTGAAGTGAGCTGATGCTCTAACATTTGTTCCGGTGAGACAGCTTGAATGGGCCCTAAGAAACACCTATGGTGCTTTCCCTTTTGTCCTCTATATCCCCTTGGCAGCTCCCTTTTGAGGTGGGCTGCGCCAGGGAATCAAGGGAGCCTTTGCTGAGCTGCTGCAGTGCTGAGATTCACTTGCCTGACAAACCCTGGTGCACTGGCCCAGGCCTTCTCCTTGCATGTCTCTCCCTTGGTCCTGCACTTATGTGGCTGAAGGAGCTGTGCAGGCTCCAGCATCCCTCCCTTGTTGCTCTCTTATTGAGCTTTAGGCTGTGGTTATTGTCCAGGCCTGCAGGTCCAAGCCCCTACCTGTCCCAGCTCCAGCCAAAGAGTCAGGACTAACTGGTGAATTTTTTTAGAGTGGAGGCAGTGTCTTGGTCATATCTGCTTGTCTGTGTGGCAGATTCATGTGAAAGGGGAGGGTAGGGGAGGGAAGGAAAGGAAAGGAGGGAAGATTTGAAAGCTGCTTGCTGGCTACCTCTTGGGTGTCATAAGGTATGTTACCAGACATATAGTGAGATCTCCTGGAGTCCTCCAAACTACAGACAGGAGGTGGGGTGGGTGAGCACAGCTTTCAGGCTAGATAGCCCTTTCCCACACAGCATTGTTGTGTAGACCAAGTCTGTCCCCTTGTCTGTAGGATGCTGAGACCAGCTTCCTTTGCTCCTATCCCAAGGCAGAACTATCACCAGCCCTGCAGCAGAGCTTTTGGAGCTCAGCTGCATGCTCCTAGGCCTGGTGCCGGGCAGCAGTTTCCCTTTCCCTGGGGAGAGCTCTTCGCTCAGGTTGCCTCTTGTCAGTCAGTGCACACCCATGCTTGTCGCCTGGTACAATTGTGTGCTCTCACTGCGGCTGCGTGATGCTTTCACAAAGCTTTCTGATCTTTGTCACCCCCTGTCCCACCGCCCCTCTCCGGAGGGTGGAGGTACGTATCCCTCTGAGGCTGCAGCAGATCCACCTCTGCTGACAGCATCCCTGCTGGAGGTAGTCTCTGCTGAGTGCTCCTATGCTGGCTGTGGACAGGCTGGGTGTGGTGCTGGCAGGAGTGCAGAAGGGCCAGTGAATGTGTGTGTGAGGTGGAGAGCCGTGCTTCAGCCCCAGAACTTGCTTTCCAGTCCTGCCTCATGTGCTTCCCCCAGCCCAGCAAGGCACATGGCTGTATTTTTTTTTTTTTGTATCTTCCTTGCGTTTTCTTCCATTTTCTCTCTATCCCTTTCTTTCCTTCTCTCTCTCTCTGTTTTTTTCTTTTTTTTTTTTTTTTTTTTTTGTTTTTCTTCCAGAAAATCAAAGCGAGGAAAGGGGAAGGGTCAAAAGAGAAAGCGCAAGAAAGGCCGGTACAAACCACCCAGCTTGTACGTTTGTGTCCTCTGCTTGTAGATTCTCTTCCCTCCCTCTACCCATACCAATCTGCCTGCTTGCTGCTCACACAAATCTCACCCTCCTTGCCCAGTCACTGGTGGGCTGCAGATCCTGCAGGGGTAGCAGTGATGGTGGCACTGCTCTGGCACTGAGTGTCTCAGGGAGGGTGGCTTTGGCTTGCTTTGCTCTCTAATCATCAGTGACAGCCATATTCCCAGGCACATGAGCATGGGTGGCTGGGCAAGCACTCTCCATCTCCTTTCCATGCCTTCCAGTTGCAAGTCTGTCATCTGCTTTCCCTCACTCGTCTTGTGCCCTTACTGCTATGATGACTGGTGACAAGGCAGGCTGGCATCTGCCATGCATGCGTGTGTGTGCGTGCGCGCGTGCGTGTGTGTGCGTGTGTGTCTGGTGGAGTCACAGGTTCAGAGGAGAGATGGGACAGTGGGAAGCCAGAGATGGGGTGCTTGGGAATTGGGGGCTCGCTTTTTCTTTTTTTCTCCCTTTCTGCTGGATTTGGTGGCTTCTTTTTCCCTGTCTCTCTCTGCCTCTTTTGTTCTGCCTCTCTCACAGTTATTCACAAAATTCTGCATTGTGAAATTCCCTCTGTAAGAGATTCCTAGGTGACAAGGTTGGGATGGGGCTTGCAGAAAGGAGAGCAGTGCTGACTGCAGGTGTGAGCATGTGATGTTGGAGCCCAGCTGCTTTCCAGAGGAGGAGAGACCCTCTATATTTAACTCATTTGTCCACTGGCCTCTTTCTACTGGAATGGCCCACTTCGGAGATTTCCATTGATATATCAGTAGCTTGTTGGGACCTCTCATCTTCCTATCCTTGCTTTCCCCTTCTTCCTCCCTCTGGTCCTTGCTGATGGATCCAATGCAGCATTTGTGAATACTGTGCAGAAGCTTATTTTCTTTCTTTTTTTACGCTAATGCAAGGGGGTGCTGCCCTGGGGCTGCTGGGGTGCTGCTGGAAAATCCATCAGCCCGCAACGCTCCAGTGGGCAGCATGGGGACTGTGGGAGGGGGCAAGGGGATTGCTTTGATGTTTAGGGTGTTGCATGTTTATTTTCTTTCTGCTGAAGCGCTGTAGCTTAGACATCTTTCCTTTTGCCTTTTTGCAGTCACTGTGAGCCTTGCTCAGAGAGGAGAAAGCACTTGTTTGTACAAGATCCCCAGACCTGTAAATGTTCCTGCAAATTCACAGACTCACGTTGCAAGTCGAGGCAGCTTGAGTTAAACGAGCGCACTTGCAGGTTTGTGTCTTGAAGGGTGAAAGAAACATACATAAGAGAAGGAGAGAGAGAGACAGAAAGGGGGGAGCTTGCTTCCGGCTGACTTCTGGCACCAGTGCTATGTGATTGCTTATTTCGTCTGTCCTATGTCGGCCAGAGGGCAGAGGGGCTAACTCAGATGAGGAGAGAGTTTCCCTGTGTCAAAAGGTGTCTGTGCATTTCAGATGTGTTATCAGAACTTGGATGGGGGCAACTCCCAGAGATGGGGCATTTGTGTCTAAGGTATCCTTTACTGTAGAACAAGGTAACAGCGTTCATGTTTCTGAGGTAGGCAGGGGGAGGGTTTGTAGTCCTCCATACATTATCTACATGCAACTCTGAGCATACTGTTGGACAAATAGAAATCCTTAGATGACTAGGATTTGACCACCCCTGTCTGCCCTTTTTGTGTGCCTTGTGGACACTGTGAATACCAAGTGAAGAAAGCCAAACCAGGAGCCTCCTTCAAGGCTATCCTCATATTCTTCTTTGCTACTTTGTCCTTCAGAAAGCCAGGGAGAGCACCTTGTCCTTTTACACTGTGCTCACACTTCCCTGTCCATGTCTTGGCCAGCATTATAGTTTGAGGGGCTGCTTTCAGGGCTATGAAGTATGATACAGCAGAATTAAGTGTGTGTCTGGGTGAAGACAGGCAGAGATCTGTATTTCATATGTGAGGTGACAGATGCAAAGGTACTGTGTGGTTAGTGTTTGTTCAGAGATCCTCACATGCTGTGCACGTATCCTCTGAGTGCTACCTGTCTTGCACCACACGTGGGGTAAGCACATGCAGAAACGGTCCTGGTTCTTACCTGAGTGAATCCATTGAGGTCTCTTGACTTGCATTAGCTGCATGTGCATCTCAGGTGTAAGATCATCCTGGCTATCCAGAGAGAGAGAGAGAGAGAAATGGAGTTGCTAATGAGCCCTTGGCAGTGACTCTGAACTTGGATCCCTTTCCTGGAGATCTAGGAAATTCGTTGCAAGGCACTGAAGTTACTGGCTGAGAGAAAATAACAGGGATAGATCCCGGGTTGTCTGTGGCTGTATCCTGAAAGAGGAGCCATCTATTTGCCTGCCTTGAATTGGCTAGCTGACTGTGGATGCTGCAAATAGCAGATGCTTCCTTTTGGTGTGCCCAAATTAGAGGTACTGGCACTGTAAGCATAGTGGAAACTGTTCTCTATACAGAGGAATTTTCTGGGGTGCTGTAATTTCAGTGGGAAAGTAATTGAGGGAGGGGTCAGAATAGAACAGCTTCTGGAGTTAAACTTCTCCCAGTGAGCATAAACCCTAAAGCAGGAAACCAGACCTAACTTTGACCTTTTTCCTCTGCTCCTGTTCCCAAGCCCCAGAGTAACTGGAAACTAGCTTATAGAGTTTGAAGGGTGAGAAATAGTAACAAACCAAAGGGAAACAACACCCCAAAGAAGTCATGATGTCAGAAAGAATTTACTAGTTTCTTACTAGTCCCTCTCTGCAGTGGGATAATTTGTATTATAGAGGATCTTCGGAGCTGGTGTGTTGGCCAGAAAGATAGAAGGAAGTCATAGGATTGGGTAGGTTATCTGTTTCCAGCTTGTTAAAAGGCTTGTTAGGCTGAAGTGTCTCATGTCTTTTCTAGTAGAATTAGAATTGGGCTCTGCAGGAGAGGGTAAATTCTCTTTTCTCCTGGCGCTTCTTCAGGCTGCTGTTCTCTGGTGCTAACCTCTGCTTATGGCAGCTAGTGGAATGATAGGCACTTTATTTTCACCTTTTTGCCTGCATGAAGCTTCTTGTCTGCACTGCTTCCAACCTAAAGAGCAGGCTAGGTGGAGAGTTGAGGAAGTGTATCTGCATGCGTGTATTGCTTGGCCTTGTGTTTCTGTGTGTTTGTGTGTATCTATGTGTGCATGATGTGAGAGGGTGGAAACAGGACACTCTGCTCATCTGTGAGAAAGGCTCTGATTCTGCTCCTAAATTCACCCCTCTACCCAGTATCCCTCCATGGCCCTATCTAGGTGAGCCTGGGGAAGTACAGTTCATTGACTTATTCAAGAGCTGAGATTCTCAGCTGGTTTGCCGCATTTGTGCAGCATTTAACCCCACCAGTGACACCATGCCATGTCTTAACACCGTGTGCTCTTAAACACATTAGCCACCTCCCTTCCTTTCCTGCCCTGCTAGCAACCTCATCGCACACATTAACCTTGCTTTCTTTTCTTCCTTCCTTCTTTGACAGATGTGAAAAACCGAGACGGTGAGCAGCGGAAAAGAAGGGGGAACAGCCCTGTTTCTGGAGCCTGATTTCTCGCCTGGACAGAAAAACGAAGCAAAACACTAATCCAAATGAACGCTAAAAATGAAGGATCAGTAGAGCACAGCACTTTCAGTACGGACGATGGACTCCGGAAGGAACATTCCCCAAGGCACCCGCCGCACAGAATTCACCTTTGGGTTTTGAACTGTTTTATTTTATTTTTCTTTTCATGCTGCTAAATAACAGAGCCAGGAAGACTATAGAGGTGTATTTGATGGGTTTTCCCATGCATACATATATATGTGTGTATACATGCATATACATATATATATATTTTAACCACATCTATATATACATATATGTATATCTTAACCACACACACATATATATTTTATATATATATATATATACTGATTATTTTTTTTTAACATTGCTAATGTTATTGGTGTCTTCACTGGATAATACTCGACTGCTGTGGACACAAGCGGGCTACTTGGGGCATAAGAAACAAGCTAAGACTGGACTTGAGTAGAAGCGCTGGGTGTAAACTTCTTAATTCTAACTGACTTGTGCGGCCTCCGCTGTTTCTCTACAGAGTGTGCTGTACCACAAACCGCCTTCTCCTTTCCTAGGACAGGGAGGAGAGGTGATAGAGAGGATGAGCGGGGAGTTCCAAAGAGCGGCATCCTAGGGTGCGATGATGGGTCAAAGGCCAAGCAAATGGCCATCTGCATGATCAAGGATTTCTCCTCCCCTCTCTTCCCCCCAACCTTCACCCTTACTCGTCTCATAACCTGCCTGCCTTGCCTGGGACATGGGATGTCAGTGTACGTTTCGCGTTGACTTTATTCGCTGTAGAAACTTTGCCAGAGAGACATGCTGGTTCTTAAGGATGGTGGGCAGCTGATGCGCACTAGTTTTCCATTCAAGGAAATAATCACAGAAGTCTAGATTTCCCGCCCTTGGTGGCTGCAAAAGGACACAAGGCCTACAGTGTGCTGAAGCAAGAATGGGGACCGGTGCATAGCCACACAGTTGTTCAGCACTGTCTGCTTTCTTCATGCACAAAGCTGCCACTCAGGAGCATCCAAGATGCTTACAGAACATTTCTGGAAAGGGATATTAATCAAAAGTATATACACAGTAGGGGTGTGTGGGTGTGGATGTGTGCGTTTGTGTCTGTGTGTATGTATGTTTGTGTTTTTCTCTTTTTTATATATATATATATTTTTTTTTATACATATATATATATAAAAATAATATATATGTATGCCAAGATTTTGGGAGGGAGCGGGGAGCGGGAGAGGAAGAAAGCAACTCTTGCTGCCTTCAGTTTGCATGCCCAGTGTGAATGACCTTTAAGAACATCCACGTCCATTTTTTTTATGATGTACTGTAAATACCAAGCCCCTTTTCCAAGTCTTGGGCTGGGGCATCAAATGCGAAGGCAGCCAAGGTCCCTGAGCTGTGTCCAAGCATCTTGGCCACACGTGTATCGGCAATAGACGCTGTGGTGTATGTGGAACCCACCTTACACATGCGTGCACACACGCACACACCCCCCTGCAAGCGTGTTTGTACATCTATGTGGATATATATAATCTAGTTCTGTGATTAAAATTATTATTAATAATAATAACAACAATAATAATAATCAAAAAGGTACTCGGTCTGTGTCAGAATGCTGCCAAATGTCATCTGCAATTGGATTTTCAGCGCCTGATAATGTACAACACGGAAAACTTCCACAAAAGACAAGACAGTCTAAAAACAGACTCACAACAAGTGACTACTAACCACTAGGAACTCCCCATCTGACTGATGATGGCTTTCAGAAGGAGGAAAAAAATAAAAACCACACTGGTGGGTGCTTGCATCTGCGAAGTAAAATACTGCATCGTGCGCAAGACAGAGGCTTCCGATGGGGGGGAGGGAAGAGAAAATGTTTTATATACTTATTTAATATCCCTTTTTAAATTAGAAATTAAACATAATTTAATGAAAGAGTAGGGATTTTTCAGTATTCTTTGTTAATATTTAATTTCAACTATTTATAAGCCGT
>VWZI01022566.1:249136-297262 GCA_013396835.1 Psilopogon haemacephalus
ACGCTACGATTTTTTTTTATATATGTAAAAAGAAGAAACAGGAAAAATAGAAAATTCTACATCTTGAATCTCTTTCCTTTTTAATTTTAATATTTGTTATCATTTTATTTATTGGTGCTACTGTTTATCTGTAATAATTGCGGGGAAAAAAGATATTAACACTACATATTGTGTCTAGTGAATTTTTTCAAGATATTCCTTAGTACATATTTATTTTTAAACAGATTACAGATATATCTTAAAAAAAACTTCGACAACGACAACAAACAAACTTTTTTTTGTATTAAAGAATTTAATTCTGACCTTGATTTCCTTTGCCTTCTCCTTCTGCCTTGCATCCTGATTTTCTTCCATTGTCTAGCAGACCCTCCAGCTTTGCCTCTGGAGGCCGCAGGTCGCCAGCAGCCTGCCAGTGGGACTCCTGGATTTGGGCCCAAAGCATCTAAGTACTTAGATGAAGGGGAGGTAGAGACAGGCACCAAAACACTTGTGTGACACTCAGCCTGAGTTCCCACTCAGTGACAAGAGGGTGGTCTGCTGGGTGGGAACGACGGAGCAGGACTCCTAGTTCCTTCTCAACCTCTGATGCCAAGGAGTACAGTGGTGGTCCTGACTCTGCGTGTCTCATCAGGAGCCAAGCTTCATGTGCTGGTCATTGTACAGGCACGAGGAGATGTGATCCTGTTGGAGCTTACAATCTAAGATGAAAGTAACCTTCAGAGCCTGCTCTTTACTAGTAATGGACCTGGCGTTTGCAGTCAGAGCAGTGTGTGTGTAACCTGCTGTCCATAGTGGCTCAGCAAGACCTCACCATCCTAGATGACACTGAACAAGAATTGTTCATCTCTGACTCTGCTTATCACTTTTAGCAGTCCCGATATATCTTTTGTGATCTGCTTTGGGGTTTTGAGAGGAGAAGCTCTTTGGAAGTGATGTTTCTTCACCAGTCATGGAGGTGAGTGTGTCATGTATCCGTCATCTGGTCATGCCGGAGAGGAGCATAGAGGGTGTTCCTGGATGTCTGGGAAGCGTCTCACCTGGGTTCTCATTGAGTTCATAGCTGCCTTGGTCCTGCTCTTGTGGCTTTTATTTAGGGTGGACTTAGGTAGCTCAGCATGTGGCTCTGCAATTGCATCCTCTGCAGAGGAAGAGTGGAAGAAAGATAATGAGTACTTGAGAAAGCTTTGGTTCTTCCTGTTTAGTAGCACCTTGTGGAGTGCAGCAGTGAGGTGAGAAAGTGAGTTGGGGCTGTCTGCCGATGCTGCTGCACGAGGAACACAAGGAGCTGCTTCCCTTGCCTATTTCCCACTGCAAGGACCTGTGGGCTGTTTTGCAGCTAGCTGTGCAAGGTGACAAAGACAGCAGTAGGTGTGCATCATCTCTCTATGATCTGGGAAATGTTTACAAGTCATCAAGATGAAAAGATTGAAACTGACAGGTCAGTGTTGTTCCCTTGGGATCAGCCACATGTGAAATCTCAGCATAAGAGAGCCCAGGTCTTCTGGGTGGATTGGGCAGTGGATCCTTAGTTGCAACATGTAAACCCTGCCCACTGATGGCAAGCTGGGCTGGCTGCTTCTGGTGCCTGGAGGAGAAAAGAATGCTGCATCCGTCTGTTTTCCTACCTCTGAGAGCTCAGGAGAAGCAGGATATCTGCAGAACCAGATGACCTGGTAGCCAACTACTCCATGAGACAATTGCTGCACCTGGCTGGATGGCACATTTCAGTTGGGATAACTCTACCCACTCAAAGGATTTGCTTGTGTGTGTCTGCAGCAGAGTCAAGGCAGATTTCTCGAACTACTACAGCAAGAACCTGCCTAAGTCAGCTCTGAGTGCACTACTTGAGGCCTCAGTAGCAGTCTGGCTCTTTGACTGTCCTCCAGGTTGGATATAGCTGGGCTCTCAACTCTTGTGAGAAGAGCACAGCAGCTCAGTGTCGGAGGGGAGCTCAGCCTGTCCTTTGAGGCTGTGTATGAGTAAGGACCCTGCTTCTGGATGGGTTGGGATGCTGGAGTGTGGTTGGCCCTCACCCTGCCCAGGATTTGCACGTGTCTCAGCTGTGCTGCATCCCAAGGTGAGGTGAGGACACATGGAGGGAGGCCAGGTTTGCAGGCTGGTGCTGTGATCTTGGTGTGCAACCTTTCACCCTGTGCACATGAACTTTCCCTCAAAGGCTGCTAGTCACGTCCACATTTTGGTGGCTGACTAATTAAAATGCTATCTTCAGGCAGGTGACTGGTGCTTTCCTTGTGCTTGCTTCATTTATTCTGTGGGATTCAAAGAGCAGAGGCACCATGAAAGGCACAAAAGGGTGCCCTGGGCAGACACAACAGAAAACCCCACTGGTAACAGAAATAAGGGTGCTTTTGGTTGGGAATCCCATGGTCTTTCCCATTTGGCACCTGCTAGATAGTTTAATCCCAGCTTGCTGGTGTCTTACCCTGCTGATCAGATCTGTAAATTAGACAGGCTCTGCTTGGTCTCCACCGCAGCCTCCAGCACCTATGTAATGCCTGTAGAATCCTATCCTTCAGTGTGGAAGCCTGAAGAAAATCAGTTCCACAGGCCATGTCCTCCACCGTCTGTCCGTGGGAGCTGTGGTAGTGAGAGATGAGTATTTTTATCCCAGACACACAGGGAGTGTGAGGGCAGCATTTCTGTGCTTGGGACACCTGAAATTTCAGGTTAATCTCAATCATGCAGCACAAGGTTTGGAATCCTAGTTCATGTAAGCACCAAGCTTGTTCCCAGTGTCCTGTTTAGTGCTGGGTCACTGTGACCCCAGTGTCACAGGCAGCTGCTGGTCCCTACTGGTGCCCTGAAACACGCAATGCTCCACAGTGCAATGGGGTGGCTGAGCTGCTGGCCATCCCAGAGGAACCAGGCACTTGAGCCTGGACGTCCAGCCAGGTACCCCATTTCTTGTAGGAGACGGTGAGTTGCTGCTAAGAGCAGGGAGGTGATATCCCCTGCACCCAAAGCAGTGGAGAGCATGAAAAGAATGCAAAGAGATTCTGACTGTAGCTTTGGGGAAGGCTTTTGCTTCGATTTGGGGAAATGGGAGGACCCCGAGGGTTTTGCAGCATGGAGAACACCAAGGTTCAATCAAATTCCTCCCTCAGATGTCAGTTGTTTGCCAGCTGCTTGCATCAGAAAGATGGTCTCAAAGTGTCTTCTGGATGTGTCACAGCTCAGTGTCTGTGTGAGGAAGTTACAGCCTTATACAGGCAAATGGGCTTGCTGGGCCTGTGCCGCTCATTGACATGTCCAAGACTTCATCCTGAAGCCAAAAAAGCCTCCCCGTAAGGATTTCTTTCACCATACCACCTGAGCTGCCTCTATCCATCCAGGTGAGCACTGCTGCATGTTCACAGCTGAGGGACATGTTAGGAAATACCTGCACTTCTGGGCTGTATCTGTCCATCGTGATGCAGGACTATCATGCTGATTCTTGCCCTTTATTTTTACTCTGCTCTTTCAGATACCCCAGACATGGCTTTGGGGGTGAAAAAAAAATCCCAGTCCGCCCCTAACCTGAGAGTCCCCAGGCACCTATTTAGGCATTGGGACTGCCCATCACAATCTGCTGCTGCAGGCTTCTCTGTGCCTTTAGCACCCAGGTACCTCTGCTGCCCACCCCACATTGCCTGTCTCCTGGCCAAACCTAGTGCACACAGAAGGGGAAAGGTAAGACTGATGCCAGGCACAGCAAGGGTTCAGCTACAGGGTTACTCTGATATGTGCTTTGCCAGCTATTCTGAGAGCTGTTGATGTGCTCTGCACTTGGGGTGTGCTACCTGGTGGGACCCAGGATGAGAGAGTCTCCTGGCTCTGCTGAGCGCTCTGCTGGGACCATGAATGAGCAGTAATGCCTACTGAGCTCTTCCCAGGGAGGTCTGTGTAATGCCAAGCTAATCTGAGATGCAGGTCAGGATGTCTTGCTCCTAACCTGTGTGGCGCTTTGAAGGTGAGAAACATTGGCTCTTGATGGCAGTACCTCTGAGTCTTGGTTGAGTGGGTCTGCAGTGAAGGGCCTGTGTCTTATGCAAGCCCTTGGGCCTTTCTTGTGCAAGCCTGTTCAATCGGAACATTATCAAAGCAAAATGGGGAAAGAACTTAGTTGCAAACCCTATGGACAGTTTGGGAGCAATGGCACAAGATGAGTACAATGAGTACTTAAGCAAGTAATTCCATTCCTCACTTCCTCAGAGACTTTAATGCCATGAGCATGATCTGCCCTAGTTGATCAGAGCCCTTCACCTTCATCTTGCCCATAACTCCCACCTGAGCCATGGTTTGCACTTCGCAAAGACATTCAAGCTGCCATCTCAATGCCTGTTCTTTGCCCTTCTCAGCTACAGAGAGCTTGCTGGCACTGGGGGCAGCCTTTGCCACAGGTATACCTAGGGAGTATATGTTTGTGTCATCAGCCTCTTCTCCAGAAGCTGGGCTCACACCGGTGCCCCTTCCTGCCTGTGCTTGGTTCTGGCTCTATTAAGTGCAGGAGCAAAAGTGCAAGCAGAGTTTTATGATAGACTTATTCCTTTCAAAGAAGCTGGAGGAGGAGGAGGCCAGTGCAGGTACTGATTTTGGGAAATAAAACTTGCTGTCCATCACCACCACTATTTTTTTTTCCCAGCTTGAATTGGCTCATTCCTCCTCCAAGTCCACTTCCTTGTGTTGGCTACCTGCTGGAACATCCAAGCCTTTTTTTTTTTTTTTTTTTTTTTTTTTTTTTTTTTTTTNGAAACAGCCTGGAGACTTCTTAGCACATCACATTTCATCTGAGGTGTTGTTGCTCCTGAGGAATAAGAAACCAACTCCTTTTGATTTATCTCACCTCTGGAATTGTGGCAAATGAGGGGTTCAACAGCACTGAATCTGATTGTTTCCAGTCTTCATAGGCACCATAAATTATGAGTCACAGGATCATCCTGAGTTATTCGGTGACTAATCTGAGGCTGGCCATGAGGCTTAGGGCAAATGTCTTGCTTACAGTATTGGCTTGCCAGAGCTGTGTGTTGTGAATGTGTGGTGTAGACCTAGTCAACGTACAGCACCTAGGAGAACTTGCTTCTGGAGGAGGTGCTGATGAGGGAGTGGCCCTGCCCTCTGCACCAGTACCCTACTGGGATGGCTGGATGTACACTGCAAGAGGCTGTGACATTTGTGAGTCACTCTGTGGAACTGAGTGTGATCCACACCCCTGCTGAATTGTGGGGACCAGCCACAGACTCAGAGACATCCCAAGAGGAACTATTTCTGAACATAGGTTGTCTTGTCAATCAGCTTCAAATGTGCTGCTGTTCTGAATACGTTTATCTCTGTGCAGGTTATACCCCATAGGCTAACCTGTTGTACTGCCTGGACTCTGACCTTCTCTTCAGCCTCTGTTTTCTCTGCCTTAATTTCAGCCTGTTGCCCTAAGTTTGCAGATGTGTCAGTAGATGTGTTCTCTTCTTCTCTGACATAGACCCCTCTGGTGCTTGTGGAGTCTCATCACATGTTCTCTGTGGATTTCTCGACTAGTGACATAAAATGGTTCTTCTAAGTCCATGAGTTCTGCCCTTGATCAGTCCTGTTCCTCATCTTCAGACACCTTTCATATATAATAGTAATATTCCTTTTCCTTCAAAAGGTATCGACTGCTGAACACATGCTAAGGTGGATCACTCCAGGAGAGGTGACACGCAGCTGGCTTTGTGTCTCTCTCATATCTCTCCACAGTTGGTGTTTCTCAACCTCTTCTGGCAGTTTTGCTTTCCAGGGTGTCCCCTCCCACCACAAAGCAGCTTTGCCCCAAATACATTAGCTTATCTTTTCCCAAGTTAAAGCTCATTTTGTTTCCTGCTCATTTCTAATCTCTCTAAATCCTTTTGGGGGATTTTTCAGTTTGCACTGGAATTCACAGTAACTTCTGATGGAGGTGCCAGCTGGGGCAGTTCACAGGGGAACCTTCTCCTTGGTGCTGCTGAGTCAGGAGGGTGCTCTGGCTCCCAGCGCTGGGATGGGGGTGGCAGTGCCGCACAGCGTGGGCACGGGTGTGGCCCTGCATGTAGATGTGTACAATCATCTGGTGAATTGTGCTTCTCCTTCACCATCAGACAGGAAATGCTTAGCATGGCTGGAGGAACTGCTCCTGCTTTGTGGAGGGGACCAGAGGTATGGGAAGTAAGGGAGCTGGGTTCAGTTGCCACCTAGGCCACTGATACTGTCCTTTCCCACCCGCCCTTGATTTCTCCATGCGTAAGGCAAATCCTATCCTCCTCTTTTGGAACCATTGACAGGCAATTAAGTGCCATCCCCTTCTTAGTCTTTTATTGCCAGTTAGTAGAAGGCTTCTCACCTTGCTGAAATTGTTAAGGATCTTTGTGCAATTTCCCTAAAAGCAAGAATATCGTTGTCATAGAATCATAGAACAACAGGGGCTGGAAGGGACCTCTGGAGATCTAGTCCAATTCCCCCTGCTAATGCAGATATGCCTAGATCAGGTTGCAGAGGAACGTGTCCAGGCAGGTTTTGAAAGTCTCCAGAGAAGGAGACTCCATGACCTCTCTAGGCAGCCTGTCCCAGTGTTCCATGACTCTAAAGGTAAAGCCAGTTTCTCTTAAAGTTCAAGTGAAACCCTCTGTGTTCTGGCTTGTGCCCATTGCGCCTATCACTGGCCCCCGCCTCATACCCTCCACCCTTTAGGTATTGATATGCATTTATATGATCCCCCCCTCAGTTTTTTCCTTTTCAGGCTAAAGAGCCTCGGGTCTCTCAGCCTCTCCTTGTAAGAGAGATGCTCATCCTCATGGCCCACTATTGGACTCTCACCAGCAGTTCCCTGTCCTTCTTGAACTGGAGACCCCAGAACTGGGCACAATACTGTTGGTGCAGCCTCACCAGGGTAGAGTAGAGGGGGAGGAGAACCTCCCTTGACCTGCTGGCTATTTTGTTCTTAGTGAATTCCAGAATGCTGTTGGCCTTCTTGGTCATAAGAGCATATTGCAGTCTTACGGTGAACTTGTCCACCAGCACTCCCAGGTCTTCCTTCACAGAGCTGCTTTCCAGCGATTCAGCCCCTAACCTGTTCTGATGCATGGGATTATTCCTCCCCAGGTGCAGAACTCTACACTTGCCCTTGTTGAACTTCATGAGGTTCACTTCCGCTCAGCTCTCCAGCCTGCCCAGATCTTGCCAAATTGCAGCACAGCCTTCAGCCACTCATCCCAGTTTTGTATCCTCAATTAATTATCTGCTCACTGACTAGTCCTAGATGCAGTCATGTCCCCTTGCTCCTCTCCATCATTTGAGAGAATCTCAACAGCTATTTTGTTACCAAGAGCACCTCCTTCCATCTGGTCTTTGTGAAAGGGACAGGTTGAGGAGGGAAAAGAAAAAGGCATAGCTCAGGAGGGACTTTGCTGATAGAGAGGTAGGGAACAGTGAAAAGACAATGAGGACAGAAGGTAAGGAATGTCCTATGAGGTGAGAGAATGAGGAGGAATAGGCTGACTGTGTCTCAGCAGCAGAGTGGTCCTGATCAGAGACTAACTGGCAGCCCTGGGCATGGGGAACCTTTGCAGTTATAGAAACCCCTGCACTCCCATGGACGCATCTCTTGCTGGTTGAAATGCTTTGAATGCTGGAAAAGTCATGGGTAGGGTTAGGAGAGGAGCCTGAGATGCTAGCTTCACCAGCACCTGGGAAGCCTTTCCAAGGCAGCCCCTCAGCCTCCCCATGCCATGGAGAGGCCTGCTGCAGAAAGGGGTATTGTGAGATACCACAGAGCTGCCTTCATGGAAGCTTTCAGCAGCATGACTCCTTGGAGTCTCCCCTCTCTGTGGGATGATGAGGCAGGCTAAGAGGCATCAACCGTTGCCCAAGGCAGCCAACACTGAGAATCTTGTGCTACTTATACCAATACAAGAGCTGTGCAGTGTGCAAGGCTACCTGCTTTTAGTCAAACCAAAACATTTGCAATCCGTGTTTACAAGGATTTGGCAGTTGAGATGGAGATGGCAAACAAGCTCATGGGACTCACTGATGATAAACAAATTACAACTTCATTTGCAAAAAAGTGAAATCCACCATGATCCAACTATGCTCTGAAGGCAAACGTCCCACTTCATGTGGGTGATTTGTCACAATGACTTCCCTTCCTAAGCTCAAATCCTGTCAGTGGTTTCCCTTGGGCACACTTCTGACTCTGCTCTCCGGGGTTTTGCCATATCCCTTTACTTCAAGCTTCCACCACCTTTCTGGTGGTGTCAATCTCAGACCTGTCCTAAGCCCGGAAGAGGATTGTATAGATGTCCTGGTCTTGCTGTGGACATTTTTTAGTTTCTCTCCTAGTTTTAAGTCTTTTGAGCTCTGTTTGCCTTTTGAGTTATAGATGCACATAAAATGCAGGCATCTGATCAAAGGTATCCACAGCAGCTGGTAAATATTTTTTTTTTCCAGAGGGGACCTTCAAGACCTGTTGGTGAAGAGAAGTTTTGAATGTTCTGTGCCAGGGTACCTCACCGTGCACCTACTTAGGGGCCGTTTCAGAAGGTCATTGTGCTGCTTCACTCCAAAGTACCTTTACATGCCTTTCAGGCTCCTCAGACATCTGAGCACCATGAGCCAAAACCATTAGCTCCTCATCTTCAGTGTTCCGGGATCATTCAGCAGCAACCAGAGCATCAGCACCCTGTGGCTTCCTTATTGAAGGCTCTGCTTCAAGCAGTAAGTTTTCACTTTTTCTTTAATCACATCACCAAGTTTTAATGCCCAGCAAGAACTTTGACCCTTATCCAGGGATTAGTTTTTATCCTTAAGAGCTTTCTGCAGCAAGACTTACAAAAGAGCTCCAGCTTTGGAGAATGCAGGCAAATCATGTCCACCGGGTTAATTTTCTTTATTAGCCGACTACCTCATTTTTCTGTCCACAGCCCTTGGACATTGTCTCCTCACTCCAGGAGAAGGCCTGTTCCCATCATTTCACGGGAAGTTCACTTTCGGGATCCTTGTTATCACTAAACCACCCTCAGCAAGAAGGAGAAATCTTGACCTTGGTGAAATTAAAGGAAAAATGTTATATTCCCTTGTCAGACTGCCCTGTCAAAATGAGGCAGTGATGGAGGGCTGCCAAGTAGTCCCTATAAAGAGGTTAAATGTTTAAAATAGGGAATGTAGAATGCAGAGGTAGCAAAATTAATTCAGCTGTTTAGCAAATTGTCTTCATTAAACGAAATGTGGGCATTTGTCTGTCTTTCCTTGTATCTGTGTCAGAGTCTGTTTTGTGTATAATCCCATTTACTGAGCAGGAATGTAGTAAGGCATAAAAGGGGAGATTTTGTTCTCTTTACTGACTGTTATTTTTCATGTGTGTGCGAGGTACTTGGGTATGGGAAAACTGGGAGCACAGTGTATTTTCTCTAAGCAATTAGAGGCAGGATTCACAGGTATATTCTGGCTGCTTCCAGCCTTTCCCGTGACAGAAAGCAGCTGCACACCCAGCATTAGCCAATCTGCTAATAGGCTGTGTCACAAGACACAGCATCACCATGTCTCACAAAGAAACTGCATTGTCCTCTCTAAGCTTATTGTCTGAAATAACACAGGAACACCACCAAATCGTGTCCTGCAGACCGTTCCAGACGAAACTTCCATGGCCCAGCTCCCTGACCTGGATTGGGGTCCTTGAGGAAGGAAAGGAGGCTCCTTGCTTTTGCTACACTGGGAGGACAGGAGGTCCATGTGCTCAGTTGCCATCTCCATGTGGAACAGCCTGTATGCAGACTGATTCATCCAGAGACTCCTCATTTTTGTGTTCTGACAGTAAGTGTGTGGAACATAACAGTGGCAAAAATTGGTCTGCAGATACCTTTGAACTAGGTCCTTAGCTCTCTCAGCCCAGCCAAAGAGGCAGACTGAGCCCTGCACCAGAAAACACTCAATCATTTGAGTTTGGGGTGCTGGCTAGAGCTGGATGACTAGTCTCTAAATTGCTTAGGGTGGGAGTGCATGGGTAAAGATGGAAGGCAGAGGAACGATGGGGAACCTGCTTGGAGGCTACCACAGAGAATGAACAGGGTTTTGAATAGGCTTGTTTAACCAAGACAAACGAAAGCTACAGCCTCTATGAAATGATTTTTTGGCCAAACCCTCTTGTTTTGGCATAAAATACATAGGCTAGAAGTTACGGGGTTGTGTAATACAGGTGTTCCTCTACCTTGATGCTGTGCCAGAGCCAGGAGTCCTGGGTCCTCCTCTCAGCCCTGTGCCTTGTTTGCTAATTAAGCTGATGTCAATCACTGCTCTGATCTGTGCCTCAGTTTCCTCACCTGTTTGTGGTGATGACAGTATTGTGATGATAACATTACTGAGCTGCCCTGGGGGATTAATGGTGAGGAGTTAAAGAAGAATTAACTGGTAGCCTCTCTCTAAGACGGCAGTGGGCATTGATTGCTGAGCCGGAGTTTTGCGTGCTGTGCTTTAGCTTACATTGTAGCCTGTCTCTGAGTCTTCACTCCTCTCTGTGTGGCTCCACAGATAAGTCACGCCTTGATTAAGACAAGCACTCAACAGCCTTGTAATGTTATTTCCAGGTGTGCAGCAGTCTGTGTGGGCAGGATGGAGTAGCTTCCCAGCTGCAATTGTCTTCCTTTGAAACAACATATGCAAAGAAAATCCAGGGGTAACATTGGCTAGGAGAACCCCACGTTTCATGTGATGGCAGAGAAAAAGGAAAAGACTAAAGAAACAGAGCAAAGTGAAGTGTTGCTTGGAGCATGGTAGTGATGCTGTCTTTTAACCATAAACTGGTAAAGGCTGGCAAGCATGGCCTTGAAAGAGAGAAATCTTGAGACTGCAAAGCATCATACAAAGTCTGCTGGTAGGGTAAGAACAATTACTGGAAAGAAATAGCTGCTGAGAGCTGGATTTGGCTGCGTTCTCCATGGTATGAAGTGTGAGTCTGAGTTATGACAAGAGCTTATTAAGTTTCAGGGTTTTTCAGTCTCTAAAGACCTGTGTCTCTTCCAGGGACGTTCAAGAGCTCTTCAGAGAAGTCAGTTGCATAGACCTCTGCAGAACACCCGGCAAAGTGTCCTACTTCATCATTTCTTCCGAATCATTAAGTAGTCAGTAGACCTGGGGAAATATGTGCAACACAGGGAGAAGATCACACTTAGTAGATCATTCCACCTCGCTCCACCTCAATTTCCCTTTCTGTGAAGCAGGGATGTTAAAAACAACATTCTCTTAAATAACAGTTTGATACCCATAGGCTGAAAGGAGCCACGTGAAAGGAAGCAATGGGCAGGGACAGAGCTGCAGGGACAGAGCTGCAGTGACAGGTGTAGGTCTGAGCAAGACCTCAGAAAAACAGGACTCTTGATGGACAGTGGATGGTGCCTCCAGCAGAGCCAAGTGAAGGTGATGGAAAGAATGCGGATGCTCGGCTCTGGCACATCCGTTTGCTTAAGCTGCGCTGTGTGTAACACAGGTTCCCCTGGGGAGTAGGCACCCTGGCTGCCTGTGTCTCAGGGCAGCATGCTCTGCTTGTAATTTCTCCCCTGCACACTGCAGGTCCCTGAGGCAGCTGGGTACCCACCCCACTGCCCATCTCTGCAGCTTCTGCCTCCAAAGATGGAACCTCTCTCCCCTGAGAATGAAGCAATGTGGCAACACTGTCAGACCTTGGCTTGTAACAGCAGTAACCTCTGAGCTGCTGACTGTTGCTCAGCAATAAACACCACTTGTGCTATTAATAAACACTATCTATCAGCCTTGGTATTTTTAATGCCAGGACACTGTGCCCTGGCATGCGGAGCCACTCAGAGACTGAAGGCTGGATTCAGAAATTAGTCTAAACTGGCATAAGGCACTGGATCATGCAGCCCTCCAGCCTGTGTGTGTTGCAAGGTGGAAGGTCTCTGCTCTCATTGGTATATTAGACAGGATCCAGGTTCCTCCCCACAAGGGGCTTCCTTTCCTGCCCATTACAATCCTGAGGCACTGAGTCTTGGACAGGCTCTACTTGCTCTCATAGCCTGGGACAGATCTAATAGGATCTCCGAACCTGTGTGAGTCAGTGAATATACTTCAACTTCTTCCCTGTGATGTGTCAGTACATTTAGCTGAATCAGCACGGGAATGCTGCCTACTTACACAGTGTCTTTGGACTCACGGTCTGGGTATAAGAGGTTTTAAGCACCAGTTCGAGACGTGCGCCTTGTGCGCAGAGGTCAGCAGGAAAGTCCTGATGGGACTGATGCCTCTGAACAGGCTGCCTGAATCTTGCCCTCCACACACAACTGCTCCTTGGCAGTCTGGAAGAAAAATAAGAAGGAAAAGGAAAATGAAGTGTATGGGGAATGGTCATATTTTACTGAAACTCTCAGCTGCTTCCACCTGTCTGGGGTGTGAACTATCCCTTCATCAAGCTGGTGTGTTTTCTGCTGGGGTTAGTCTATGCCCAGGTGGGGCTGAAAGGGGCTGGTGTAACGCCGTGAAGGGGGGTGTCTGTGTAGGAAAGAGTCCAAGGGAGTGATAACAGAGCCGGTTTCGCCTGGAGCTCAGTGTTCGACCTTGGAAGTGCAGCTGGGGCAGTGGGTGGGTGGTTTCTCCAGTGCTCAAGGGCAGGGAGTGGGGCTGTGGGTGCTGGCGAGCCAGGGTGGGGTGTGGGTGATGTCAGAGGGAGTAGCACAGCTCCAACACTGGCTATTTCTGGGGTGCATGCTGGGCTAGCTGGAGCCACACTCTGGGGGTGATTTGCCCTTTGTTGCTGTGAGCATGGCAAGGGAGGCTGCAAAGGGTTTTGGAGGGGCGTGGGGGAGGAACGGCCAAGCAAACAGTGAGCTGGCCTAGCAAACAGCTGCCAAAGTGGAACAATTGGATCCCGTTCTGGTAAAGCTCAGCAAATACTGTTCAAAACCGGCTGCTGGCAGTGGTGCTTGCCCAAAGTCATCAGGTATAGCACTATCAGAGGGCAGATACAGAGCAACTAGGAAGGCTGGGAGAGGTTGTGCAAGAGAAGCTCTGGCCAGTGTGACTCAACACTCATTAGCAGTGGCACACCTATGAGAAGCCCATTAAAACTGAAAGGAAGAAGCTCAAGTGCCTTATTTCTTTCTCTCACTGTAAACCATTTCTTTCCCCATGTGTAGATCTCAGTGTTTACAGTGACGGTAGAAAGAGAAGTGCTGTGTATTGTAATTCCTAGATTTTGGAGCTGGGCACTTCTGGAGCATTACTCCATGGCCTGAAGAGCTTTCAGCATCCTTAAAAGCAAGTAATTCTAATGGCTAGGGAAAAGGGAAGCAGGAAAACAAAGTATCAGAGATTCTCATGCTCTTAAAGTGAACTTAAAATGAATGGACTTCTTTTCCCCCGGGCACATTCCCAGCCCCCTTGGATCTGCCTCTACCCCTCTGTCCTGCCTCATGGCTCCTGCCAGCCCCCAGTAGCTCCCTTCAGCCTGATGGGCTTGTCAGTGCTAGGATGCAAAGCTCATTTTTCAGCCACTAGCTTGGACTCTGTTTTCTTCAGAGCCATCCAGTCTCATGCCTGCAAGCTCTTATGAAGGCTGAAATAGCCAAAGAATGACACTGCCCTCTCGCACTGCATACAGCCCTGCGCACAGCCCTGCGCTGGACTAACAGTGTCTGTAGAACGGTTGTAGAACTGCTCCTGGAAGATGCCCTCAACTTGAAGGGTGAAGCTGTCCTCTGAACACCATTACCCTGCCAACTCTCCCTTGCCTGCTGGCTGATTTACCTGCCTGGTGGATATGGGGAAGGCAGGTATGTAGACTACCTGGACTATGTAGGCAGGATGTGGATGCAGACTGCGTGGACTTCAGCAAGGCCTTTGACACATGCTGCAATAGCAAACTCCTGGCCCAGATGGCAGCCCATGGCTTGGACAGGGGCACTTCATGCTGGGTTAAGAACCGGCTGGATGGCCAGGCCCAGGGAGTGGTGGTGAATGGTGCCACATCCAGTTGGCAGCCACTCACTAGTGGTGTGCCCCAGGATCAGTGCTGGGCCAAACCCTGTTTAGTATCTTTACTGATGATCTGGATGAGAGGATCGAGTCCAGCATTAGTAAGTTTGCAGATGACACCAGGTTGGGAGCATGTGTGGATCTGTTAGGGAGCAGGAGGGCTCTGCAGAGAGATATGGACAGGCTGAATAGATGGGCACAGTCCAACACCATGAGTTTTAAGAAGTCCAAGTGCCAGGTCCTGCATTTTGGCCACAACAACCCCAGGGAGTGCTACAGGCTGGGGACAGAGTGGCTGGAGAGCAGCCAGGCAGAGAGGGACCTGGGGTTACTGGTTGACAGGTGACAGAACATGAGCCAGTAGTGTGCCCAGGTGGCCAAGAAGGCCAATGGCATCCTGGCCTGTATCAGGAATAGTGTGGCCAGCAGGACCAGGGAGGTCATTCTGCTCCTGTACTCAGTGCTGGTTTAGGCCACACCTTGAGTCCTGTGTCCAGTTCTGGGCCCCTCAGTTTAAGAAAGATGTTGAGGAGCTTGAACAGGTCCAGAGAAGGGCACTAAGGCTGGTGAGGGGCCTGGAGCACAGCCCTGTGAGGAGAGGCTGAGAGAGCTGGGGGTGTTCAGCCTAGAGAAGAGGAGGCTCAGGGGAGACCTTACTGCTTTCAAGAAATACCTGAAAGGCTTTTGTAGCCAGGCAGGGGTTGGTCTCTTCTCCCAGGCACCCAGTAACAGACAGTCTCAAACTGTGCCAGGGCAGGTTTAGTCTGGACATCAGGAAGAAGTTCTTCACAGAAAGACTGATTGGCATTGGAATGGGCTGCCCAGGGTGGTAGTGGAGTCATCATTCCTGGAGGTGTTTAAGAGAAGGCTGGATGAGGCACTTAGTGCCATGGTTTAGTTAATTAGAAGGTGTTAGGCAATAGGTTTGACTTGATGATCTTGAAGGTCTTTTCCAACATGGTTAATTCTGTGAGTCTGTGATTTCTCAGACATGCCCTTGAAGAAAGCACCAAACTGGAGAGAGAAGACACTTTATGTTTCAGGGTATAAATTCCCTGACCTGGGATGTGCAAAGTGGAGACACAAGCAGAAACTATGTCTGCAGCACACCCTGACACTGGTGTCCCTTGCTAGTATTTCCCTGGGAAAATGGCTTCATTTTTCTGCTTCCATTGAAGACACCAAAACTTAGGTTTACCCTGAAGTGCTTAGTACTCAGCTGTAGGACTGGTCTTGGAGCAAAATTTCCTGAAGTCACTTCTCCATTAGTATTTACAAGAGTCTTCTCCATTAGTATTTTACAGTCATTACTTGTGTATGTCTGCTTTATATTTTAGAGGTGCGATCGTAGCTTGGTAAACACACCCTAATGAGCTTGGGTTTTAATCTGGATTTTAACCTAATTTTCTGCCTGTTAGTATGGATACCAGTAGTGGTGTGTCTGTCACCAGGATGTCTGGATTGCAGACCCTCCTTGGCTGTCTGCTGCTCTTCATACTCTCCCATTAGTTCCTAGGTAGTTTAAAATGGCTCAAGGGTGTTTCTCTATACCATCTTCATGATTTTGGCCTGCTGTTTTGGCATCTTACATCACTATCAAACTCCTACCACATCCTCCAATCCAGAGCCACTGCAAGCGTTTCCCTTCTGCCCTGTTGTTCTCGATGTGTGTCTGAGCTCTTGAGCTTTCTGTTTTGGACCAAGGTGCGCAGCTGTCTTGCAGCCTGGAAGAAAGGATCTCTCTCCAAAGGGTCTCTGAAAGGTGCACTGCGTTCTGCAGCAGAGATGTATGGTCCCAACTTTCTTCACTGCAGGTAGTCTTGCTGTTGGAGACAATTATTGTCACAAAAGAGACAGATCAAACTGCCCCATCCTTCCTCCCTGTCCACCTCTCTCCCATCACCATAGTGCTCACGGTAAATCTTTAGGAGAGGTTTTCTTTCAGAAGCACCATCCTAGGCACACTGTCTTTTGTCTGATCCAGACTAGGTTTCTTTCTGTTTTTCCCTCTGCTGACACATAGAAGAGTGATACCGCCATGGGGGAGTGTCCAGACGTACTCCAAATGATGTCAGTTTTGATTTATTATTGTTTAATACCATGCTGCTTATTGTTGCCATTGCATAGTTAGTTCAGTTTTGGAAAGATTGCTCTTCTTTGGGCAGGACAGATGGTCTGAAAACGATTTTTTTTTTCTCTTGCCTACTTAAATATAAAACCCAGGCTGTTCTGTCATCAGAGCTTTGCCCAGGCAAGACTTTTTCTTTTCAGAAGTGGCAGGGGAGAAGGTGTGGATAAGGGGGAGAGCAAGAGAGGGATGAGTGTGCTCTACCACAGTTCAGACTTCTCAGTTGTTCTCCCTGTCATCCCTCCACAGAGCCTCTTTTCACTTCTGCCACTTTCCCAGTGGTCTACTACAGAGCTGTGTCTGGGATGGGGCCAGTGCCAGGCACTATGGGGAAGAGGGACAGGAAATGTGGCTGCAGGTAATTACGAAACAACCTTCTCAGATATGTTGTTTTGTCTTAATCCCCATCAGTCAGGGCTGGGTTGTATCCTGAAGCAAGAGGGCTTAGACCTCTTAGATTTTTATTCTATCTCATGTAGCTCTGTATGTTCCCTTTAATCCATTGAAACATCTGATACTTTCGTGTTTCCTGAAAAGCTCTTGGCCTCCCTGATGACAATGATTTCCATCTGTACTCTCCTTCAGATTATTTCCAGGCTCCTTTTGGTAAGTGTGTGCGTTCATGGAGATGTGAGCTCCCATTTTATGAATGAGATCAAGGACTGCTTGTGCTCTTACTGCCTTACAAGCTCCACAAAGCGTGACTTCCTGTCCAGCAGTCATCAGGACTGTGTGGATCCTGGTCAGCATAGATTGGTCCTCTTCTGCTTCTTGCCAGGATCACAAGCCAAGCTATCAGGCTGTTGAGAGCAGGGAGAAGATTTCAGGTGAGAGGAAAGGAAGGGGGCAGATGCCCAGAACCCACATGCTCAAACCAGCTCCAGTTTCAATTTTAGCAGGTACTTTACTCCTTGAATGTTCACCGGGCAGATGAAGAACACCACACTTACTGCCACTGCTGCTTCTAGTATGCAGCTCTCAAATGCACAGACTTGTATCATCTCAAAAATGTTCACTTATTTTGTTTGGCCTGAATCCTAGAAGACATAACTGTGGGTTTCCGAGTATTTAAGTCCAATGTGTTATTTATAAGCCATGTTGGAAACATCCTGAGCATGTGGATTTTTAGTGAGCCTGGGTTTGGTATATACATGCACCTCAAGTTTTAACATTCTGCAGTGCTGTTTGTGGTGATTACATTTGAGGTGAACAATAGCTGCAGCCGCATTGGTCTCATGATTAATCTCTCTTCTTAATGTCTTCAAATATACAGGCAAAGAGCAATCAAATAAGGCAGACAGGGAAGGACCGAGGGAGACCTTGTGTGCTTCTGGATACCTTGCAGCACCCCACTCCTAGCAGCCATCACACTCCCTCTCTACTCTTCTTGGCCCCCAAAGGAGCTCTCTCCCTTTTCTTCTGAGATGGTGACCTTTATCCTTGCCATAACATGCCCATCTCAGTTGAGCCTCCTGCCCTGAGTACTGCTCTGTCTACTCACCCCTTGCGGTATTTAAATGGAGCTCATCTCCTTGCTGGCTGCCCATGGCTTCCGTTCTCAGCAGCCTTTCCTCTGGAATACATGATCCTTGCAGCACAACTGCTCACCAATCAGCTGAGAGGCAGAACAGTTCCTGGGGCCTAAGTTTCCTTTTGAAAGAGCAATTAAGCTGCTCCCTGGCTATCTCCACCATGATGCAGGCAAGCAGCCCTCAGCCCTTGTAATAACCATGCCAGGGTAACTCTCCCCTGCCGCCTGTGTGACTCTACCTGTGAGATAGACTGAACTCCAGGACTCTTCCAAGTATTTTTCAAAAAAGAGGAAGAATGCAAGGATGCAGGTAAGAATGCAAGGAGACCTGCATGGATGAATGGAGAACTCCTGGACACACTTAGACGCAAGAGGAAAGCCTATAGGGAGTGGAAGAATGGAGAGGTAACCTGGGATCAATACAAAGATGTTGTTTGTGGAAGCAGAGATCAAGTCAGGAAAGCCAAAGCACAGCTGGAGTTGAATCTGGCTGGGGACATTAAGGGGAACAAGAAGAGTTTCTTCAGGTATATCAGTGAGAAAAGGAGGACTAGGGAGAACGTGGGCCCCCTTCAGAAGGGAAATGGAGAGCTGGCAACAGGGGATATGGATAAGGCTGAGGTGCTCAATGACTTCTTTGCCTCAGTCTTCAGCAGCAAGTGCTCCAGCCACAATGTCCAAATTCCAGAGGGCAAAAGTAAGGTCTGGGGAAGTGAAGACCTGCCCACTGTAATTGAAGATCATGTTCGAGAGCACCTAAGGAACCTGAACGTGCACAAGTCCATGGGGCCTGATGAGATCCACCCGAGGGTCCTGAAGGAACTGGCAAATGAAGTTGCCAAGCCATTGTCCATTGTATTTGAAAGGTCATGGCAGACTGGTGAAGTTCCTGCTGACTGGAAAAAGGCAAATATAATACCTATCTTCAAGAAGGGAAAAAAGGACGACCCTGGGAACTACAGACCAGTCAGCCTCACCTCTGTGCCTGGCAAGATCATGGAGCAGATCCTCCTCAAGGCTCTGCTAAGGCAGATGGAGAACAAAGCAGAGGTGCCTGATGCCAACCAGCATGGCTTCACCAAGGGCAAATCATGCCTAACAAATTTGGTGGCTTTCTATGATAAAGTCACAGCAGCAGTGGACAAGGGAAGGGCAACTGATGTCATCTACCTGGACCTGAGTAAGGCCTTTGACTCTGTCCCACATGACACCCTGGTCACCAAACTGGAAAAACATGGACTTGATGGGTGGACAACTCGCTGGATAAGGAATTGGCTGGATGGTCGCACGCAGAGAGTGGTGATCAACAGCACAATGTCCACCTGGAGACCAGTGACAAGTGGCGTCCCTCAGGGGTCAGTGCTGGGACCAGTGCTGTTTAACATCTTTGTCAGCGACATGGACAGAGGAATCGAGTGCACCCTCAGCAAGTTTGCAGATGACACCAAGCTGTGTGGCACAGTTGACTTGCTGGAGGGCAGGGATGCCATCCAGAGGGACCTGGACAGGCTGGAGAGGTGGGCCCAGGCTAACCTCATGAAATTTAACAAGGCCAAGTGTAAGGTCCTGCACCTGGGTCGCTGCAATCCCAAGCACAAATACAGGCTGGGTGGTGAGTGGCTGGAGAGCAGCTCTGAGGAAAAGGACCTGGGGGTCTGGGTGGATGAGAAGCTCAACATGAGCCTGCAGTGTGCACACGCGGCTCAGACAGCCAACCGTGTCCTGGGCTGCATTAAGAGAGGCATTACCAGCAGGGCAAGGGAGGTGATTCTCCCCCTTTACTCTGCTCTTGTCAGACCCCACCTAGAGTACTGTGTGCAATTCTGGAGCCCCCAGCACAAGAAGGACATGGAACTGTTGGAGAGAGTTCAGAGGAGGGCCACGAAGATGATCAGAGGGCTGGAGCACCTCTGCTATGAGGACAGGCTGAGAGAGTTGGGGCTTTTCAGCCTGGAGAAGAGAAGGCTTCGGGGAGACCTTATAGCAGCCTACCAGTATCTGAGGGGGGCCTACAGGAGGGCTGGGGAGGGGCTGTTCACAAGGTCTTGTAATGACAGGACGAGGGGGAATGGGTTCAAATTGGCGGAGGGGAGATTTGAACGGGATGTTAGGAAGAAATTCTTCACAGTGAGGGTGGTGAGGCACTGGAACAGGTTGCCCAGGGAGGTTGTGTCTGCTCCCTCCCTGGATGTGTTCAAGGCCAGGCTGGATGAGGTCTTGAGCGTCCTGATCTAGTGGGAGGTGTCCCTGCCTATGGCGGGGAGTTGGAACTGGATGATCTTTGAGGTCTCTTCCAACCTAAACCATTCTATGATTCTATGATTTTCAGCCAAGGAGAAAAGCTTCTTCTGCAGCAGCACCAAAGTTTGTGAAAGCTTCTGCTCCATGCTTGAGGCACACTCATAAGGCTTTTTTTGGAGGTGAGATGCACCCCACAGTTCCTATGAAAGCCACCAAGCTTTGTTTGGTGTGTTCAGGCTTTGACTGAGGACTGGTTCTCCAGGGGACAGCCTTGGCTTTCCTAACAAACCACAACAGATCTGAGATTTTGCTGCCTCCTAATTGAGACAAGATAAAAGTTTGCGTCAGGGCTGCCTGCTCCTGCTGACACCGTCATATCCAGTGGGCCTGTTCTGCTTGGGTGTTGATTTTGTCTAGGAGTGCTCCCAGCTGCCCTGTGTCACTGCGCAAGGAAAGGCACTCTCCGCCCTGGAAAGCTTTTGCCTAATTAGACAAGACATATAGGGAGTGAGACAGAAAGAAGGAAGTGGTGAAATGGCTTGTCCTGGGGCTGGATGTTGGATGAATTGTGGCATTAGGACGTGAAGCCAGGTCTTGTGATGTGTGCACTACGGGCACATGGCACCTCCACAGCAGGGCTCCAGTACAGTGTGGTACGGGTCCCATTCGAAGGCCAAGCACTCTCCATCCCCAGGAGCTGTGGGAAGGCACCGAGCACAGCTTTGTAGGGAAAGCTTGGCCTGGCTGGGAGCATGGATGGGAGGATGGAGAGGTGAACACTGGCCACTTGGAAGGCCCTGAGGGTAGACAGAGGGTTTGGGGCACTTCCTGAAGTGGGTGGTGAAACCTTGGCAAAGGAGAGCTATGTGGTTCTGGAGCCAGGGACAGACAGGTGGTGTGGCTGATTCTGGTGATAAATGTGCAGCCAATAGTGAACTGTTCCCATCTACTGCGGGTGGATTCCCCCCACCCACAAAGTGACTGTAGCACTGGTCACTAAGCCCGGGGATACTTCTCTGAGGTTGTGGTGTCTGTGGTGTCTCCAGTCACTGGATAGAGAAGACCATGGATCAGGCTCCACTGTACCACTGGTACCACTGTGTTCTGTCCCCAACTAAATCTGCCATGGAGCAAAGGGCCTTGACCAACATCAAAACCACCCCTTGATACTTGCCTTGGGTTGAGCATGCCTCCAAAGTAAACTGAAAAAAGGCTACTTGAACTTCTTTATATGCTAGGGGACATATTCTTGTAGGCAAGCAAGATCCCTCAGTCCTGCCTTGATGTCACACTATACCCTCCCTGTGTCACCCAGTTCGGATGCAGCGTTGAGGGGTTTGTGTGACAGGATACACGAAAGGACCATTCCAGGCTAGAGCCTTTCTTGCTGAGCTGTTTTATTATTCTCCCCACAATTATTTGGGGCACATCATGATCTTTAAACATCCTGCCAAGAACACTTTGTCTTATGGTGATTGTAAGTTCTTTAAACAGCAAGCCAAGGTCTTGCAAAGGAGGGGAAGGGCAGGAGTTAAAGAAAGGGGCCCTGAACTGTGAGCCACTGAGTAGAAGAAAGATGCTCGTTTTGGCTCTTTGAGCAGAGTTTCTTTGAGATACCACCTGGGAGCTTCTCCACCTCCCCAGAGCCCTGAAGCCTGAGGGGGAAGAGGAATTAAGTCAGTAATGATGTGCTTGCAGTGAGCTGAGAGAACCATAGATACTGGGCTTCAGGATCGAGCTTGGCCTGCAAGCCGTTTCAGTGCTTGCCTTCTCACACACGTTGTGGCCTACAGTAGTGGGACTTTCTTAGCCTCTGATATTGAGGATCACCTGGCATTTTGATCACAGGTATTGTTCATTGAGAAAAGTCAGCTGGGGCAAGCAAGGAGGTGTTTCACCTTTCTCCCTGATTAGATGAGCCAGTCCCATGCAATTAAACCGCTTAGCTCAAGGCAACAGGAGCCATTACTGCTGGGCTCCTCTGCTCTGCTTGAACTCTATTATTGCTGCTAAAAATGTCCGAGAAGGTAAACATTTCCTTCTCTCCTTGGCGTCTTCCTGGCGCTGGCTGTGTGGCAGGTGCATATCTGAGATACCTCTATGTGCATCTATCTGATCACCCTCCCTCCCCAACTTCAGGCTGTCTCATTTGAGGCGGGATGGGAGTCAGTCTCAAAGGAGAGCAACAATACCCAGACAGGTGTTACTTTCAGCCCTCCTTGGGGAAAAACTCTTTGGTTTGGCAACCTTCCTACCTCTCAAGGAGAGAGCTTATCTTGGCTGCTGAAAGCACATGCAATACTATCCACTTGCCTCTTAGGAAACAGCAAGGGTTGAGAAGGCCAGGCTGGATGAGACCTTCAGCGACCTGATCTAGTGGGAGGTGTCCCTGCCTATGGTGGGGAGTTGGAACTGGATGATCTTTGGGGTCTCTTCCAAGCTAAACCATTCTATGATTGCCTCTGTGTGTTCTCCCTCCATTCTGTACTGGTTTAGGCTGACTGATTCATCCTTTCTAGTGGGGCCAGTCAGCTTAAACCAATACACTTTCAAAGGCGAATACACACAAGCACACATATATGTATATACATACACGTGCAGCACACAGAACCAATCCCTCTGCCTGTCCGCAAACACAGCTGATCATAGAATCACCAAATTATTAAGGTTGGAAAAGACCTTTAAGATCATTGAGTCTAACCATAACCCAACTACCACGACCACAAAACTATATCCTGATGCACCACATTTACAAGCTTCTTGAAAACTTCCAGAGATGGCAACTCCCTGAGCATCCTGTTCCAATGCCTCACTACTCTTTCAGTAAAGAAACTTTTCCTAATATCCAGTCGAAACCTCCCCTAGCACAACTGATGCTGGAGAGCAATGCATATTCACTCCTGTCCAAAATCACAGACCTTACTTTCCTTCACAGCTGGTCCCTGTTGGTTTCCTACCTGCCTACCCAGATGCCTCTCAGACAAGTTTCCCAGTGGTAACTCATTGAGAGTTTTCACATTCTGGTACTATTATCGCCTACTTATGTGTTAATAAAGGCAATTATAGTTTTGTGGTTTTTTTGTTTTTTTTTTTTTTTTTTGTTTTGAAAGGTAAGGCAATTAAAGTAATTCTTTTTTAGAAAGGTATCTCTTTCCAGTGGAGATGCCTCTAATCCATCTTGCAGGTTAGAAAGTGCTCAGTGTCTGTTACCTCGACAATAGGCATGCAATGGTCCAGTTTCCCGCCCCCCCCCAGACAAACAGCCTAAGAAAGTGTCTCAAGCTCTAAAACAGACACTTCCATTACACTTCGAACACCACTTTTGCTACTGGCTGTGAAGCGGCCCTGCAGAAGTTGCTGGTGTGTATCATAGAAGCTAGAACCTGTGCTGCTTAGAAGAACAGGACAGCAGAGACTGAGAATCAGGGCATGGAGGGTAGAGTCTGAACTTAGGTGGGAAAGAATAAGGAGATCTGTGGAAGTAAACTAATCCAGCTAGTATCAGATGCTGAAGCACAAAACCTCAAACAATATAGACTGCATTTGACATAACTGAACTGTGTGGCAGGACCTTTTTCTTTCAGTAAAAGCAAATCTCCTACTGTCACCGTAACTGGGAAAAGATCGAAATGAACTGCTTTGGCTTCAAGAGAAGAAGCTGTCTAGAATTAAGTAGGAATATGACCTTTTATCCTCATGAAAGGCCTCTGATTTGAAGATGTCATTGCCTTTTTTTGAAAAGGTTGAACGGAATTTGAGACCGAAGCTGCAGAAAAGAGAAATTAAATTTGCTGCCAAATGTGGAAAGATACCCTGGACAAGAAGGAGAGCTTTCTGGTGGGCTAGATAACAGCCTGCAGAAGCAAAGAACCACAGGAAACTTTCTCCCTTTCTGTCTTGCATGAGGGTCCTTCTTCAAAGCTGCTTTCTCTGGCTGCAATACCTGGTCAGCAAAATAAACCACCTACATTTCCCATGTATTTCTGCCTGTGGGAGAGGAATGAGGAAAGGAGGAGTCCCATAGGGTAGATGCTAGTCACTCTGCCTCAGGTGCTCCTAGGAGGTATTCAGATGCCCCCATGATATATTCATGTAAGGAAAGGAGCAACTCCGAATTTATGCTACTGTGGACTGGGTTCAACAGCTGCTGGTGTGGAGCCGGACATTTGGATAAGTGTCAGAAGTGTCAGAAGTGGGAGAAATGTCTGGTCCTATAAAAATAACACATGGATAGGGATAGATAAGTGGGAACCTCTTATTGTGAAATGGTGTCAGAAGAGGGCTTTGTTTTTTACTTTAGCATATGGTACGTCACCCTGGGATGGGCAATGATGAACTCATTTCTGAAGCTGCTCATGCCTTTATTCCTGCAGGCACAAATATTCCGCCCCCCCCACCCCACCAATGCATTTACAACAGAGAGAGAGGAAAGTGACTTCATGGCATTCCTTTTCTGACTGTTTCCCTGCCATGTGCTTTCTAAACATAGATCTAAAAATCAGAAAGCACCAGGAGAATTATGGGTTTCTACACCCTATTGTGCTTTATAATAATTATAATTATTGTAAATACGGCCCAGACACTGTAATTTTCTGCTCTCCATTGGGTCTTTCTTTTTCATTTTCTTCTTCTTTTTATGACTGTTTTCTAAGAAAGTTTTCATGTGTCACCTTATAGATGGGAAATGGCAGAGTCAACTCTTAAAATAAAAGAAGAGGAGTGGCTTGGTGGAGGGATGGAGAGAGGGATGAGAAGGGAGTGAGGAGAGAGAAATAACATATAGTCTGTGGTGAGAGCACCAATAGGGACAATCAGGAGACCTGGTGCTGTGCCTATTCTAATGTTGAGCTGCTATGTGATTACAGGCTACATTTTTGTGTCTATTTTTGGTTCTGAGGTCCTTATCTCATTGCTTGGCTCCAACTATCTGATTTTAAGCTTAGAGGTGCTGTGCGTTTCTCATGTGCCATTCCTGATTGAAGTTATTGTAAGAAGACATGGTATAGATATTTGAATAGGTCAAGTATTTGTGTTCAGGTATAGCCGGGAAAATCTGGTTTATGGTGTGGGTAGATGTATGCTATGGTGTAGACTCTGATCCTATGCCTTTTGAGTGTTCAGAGCAGAGATGTGACTGAGATATGTCTTCCTGCCTAGGAAGCCTGCTATGAATGTTAAGACACGGGATAGGGTGAAGAAAGACTAAGAGACAAGTGTATCCAGGTTTTGTCCCACCAGGAAATTAGAGTGTGGCTGGGATGTGGACTTAGACAGATAAAGCTGAAAATATTCCTACACCTCAGAGAGCAGGCAGAGATAATGCCGTCTGGAGCTTTGCACTGGGGAAAGGAAAGGTACAGTAAGCAGCATCGGGGAAAACAAAAGACAAAATATCCAGATGCTCCGGAGTCGGGCAAGTCAGTTTACATGAATTCATACTGAACTTAAAGAATTAGAAAGATAATGGAAGCAGGTAAGATGGGGATGGATAAGATCCTTCTATTATAAAAGACATTTGGGATATAGCGTGATGGATAGTAGAAAAGTAGCAAAAATATCTGCGTGATACAGAGGATAGGAAAGCAAAAGACAGGTAAAGGAGAAGACACCTAAGGAAAAGCCACCTGCAATGAAAATCACTATTTTTAATAAAGGAACTGAGTTGAAACACTGTGTGTTGGTTTGAGCCAACCCACTACACACCGCCATCAGAAACCTAGCAGAGATTCAGACTGAACTGCAATTACATTATCCAGCTTTGGCCCAGACAGGATATTTGCCCAGATAGCCCCAAACTCAGGCTTCTTCCTCCTCTGGAGAGTCTACCCTGGAGACTTCCAAAGCAAAGCAAAGAGCAGAAAGCTGTTCTCTGTCACGTGACCACGAGAACCTTGGCTTTATACAATCGTAAATCAAACATAGGAGTCTTACAGTGCGACTTTCTACAAAGAGTGCAGGGTTTACAGTGTGGACTAGGGGCTTCAGAGATTTAATTATTCTTCCAGCGAAAAGAGAAGCAGTTTAGAAATTGCAGCTGGTTATGTGTCTTAAGATTTTTGGCTTCTGTTTCCCACTTGGCATGTGACTGACTGTAGCCTGGAAGTGAAAAGTGGGTGAGTGTAATTTAATTCCTACCTTTCCCACTGTCCTACACAATCCTACTGAATCACTTTCAGTACAGCAGCATCAGCAACTGCCTGACAGAGGGTTTCCCTGATGCTGAAGTAATTGTTTTCAAAATGCCTAGAACTCTGCTGGTGAAATGTGGTTTGGAGGAACAGTGATTATCCCTTTACCTTATGGGGCAAGAACTTCTTACAAGAAAGCTTGGGTGTTTGCCTCTGGTCATCCATAAATACACTGCTATTGCAGAGAATGCAACAGGCTGAGCAGAGGCCTCTGCATTAAAAGCAACAGATGCAGCAGTATTTGGAAACAAGTCAAATCCTCTGCTATCTGCGTTTCTTACAAATACCACAGATTCCGCAGTCTGTGGCTCCATCATTCCAAGCTGTTGCTATGACTTGCTAATAAAATAACAGACGTCTTTTTTTTGGGCTAACACTCAGATGTTACTTCATGCCCAGCAAAGATGTCAAGAACATGGACTTTACTGTGTTCCAGAAGGAAAAATCTCCAGGGATCCTGGAGGAAAAACTGCCAGCCAGGTATTTACAAAAAGGAGGTGATCTGCTTGGATTCGAGAATGTACTACAAGTTAGATGATTATCTGATGTAAAATTGACAGTTTAATTGAATTAATTGGAGCTGTGCTGATTTATAACTACTAAAGATTTTGCCAAGTCTATATAAAGAGCTCTAATTAAGTCCCTTTCAAAGCGGCAAGAGTTAGTACCAAGAGATAAATCTTGATGTCCTTGCCAATTGTCTTCAGATTTCTGCTCTTTCTTGACACTGTAAAGTATGTATGGAGCTTTCATGATCCGGGTTCAGACAAGTCACTCTCTACTCCTCCCAGGTTTGCTGATGCAACTATACAAGCCTATGATGAGTCACAGATCACAACTATAAACAAATAGCAAACCTATAGAGATGAGCAGCCCTGCAAACAACTGGATCAGCTGAGAGCCAGTGTATGGTTCATGTGCCAAATTCCAGCTTGACCCATGGAGAAATGTATAACAACAGAGCAGGATCACTAAGCCTTGCATTCTGAACTTGGCTGACTTTCCAAGAGACAGGCTTTATTTTGTTTAGCAGTTGCCAATACTTGTAGAAGAGGGGACTGGCAGAAATTTTACAGTTTGTACAGAGCAGATATTAAGCAGAAAGTTGGACCAAAAATGCCTGAGGATACCTGTGGGCATGCAAAAGTTAAGATTTAGCCAACTCAGAAAACTGTCTGTTGTGGACTCACACCTATGATTCTATTCTACTCTATGGTCTAATGGGAGCACTCAAGCGTTGTGTCCCCAGGACTGGGTGGAGGATGGCCAATGCGTTACCCACTTCACTCCAGTGCAAGATTGCCAGAGGGCTGTGCAGTAGCTGCTGCTGTTCTCTGGGCTCTAGGTATTGTTTTTGAAACATAGAACTCGGACTCCAGAGTTACATGTATTACTGGGATGACTCAAAAAAGGGAGAGCTTGAGGATCTCCAGAGTAGGCAGCTGGCAATTTAATTTCAGCACGGGTAGGTACAACATAATGCAACATGAAAGATGAATTTAAACTAGTTATGTAACAGAGCTGGCCCTAAATTAATTATTTCTTACTCAGGAAAACATCAAGGTCCTTTTCAAGCTCCTTGAGCAACAGCGATCACATTAGCTAGATAGTTAGCACTGTACAGGTTTTGTTATGATACAAACTGAAATTAGGTCTACACTGAAAATAATATGCTTAGTCTTTGTCATTTTTCTGAAAGACATACCAGAAATTGAAGGTATCTAAAGATAGATGATGCAAATTATTAGGAGACATAGAAGGATTTCACAAAGAAAAGCTTAGGGCCATTAATTTAGTGAGAGGGATGTGACATGGGAATGAAAAGAACAGTGTCAGGGAGAAGACACATGAGACTGCTATTTAACATTTATTAAAATACCAAAATGTGAGAGAAAAAGCTCTTGTCTTAAAATACTGTACCTGAAATACACTGTGTGATGGGGCGTGTAACCTATGGAATTAGCTGTTTGAAAATACAGTGGAGCCAATTGCTTAGTAAGATATTACTCTCACATTTTCCATACAGGAACAATAAAAATATCATCCACCCCTACACCAGCTGGGATAAAAACCTACATGGGATATAAAACTTTGTCGTGTTTGACAATAATTGCTGTGAGATAGATGCGGAAGCCTATTGCATAACTGTCCACTATGAGGGTTTTACTACCTCCCATGAAGCATGTGGTGTGGCTGCTAACAGAGACGGAATACTGAGAGAGAAGCTGCTGTTTTCCCTTGTGGTCCCTCCTCTCCTCATCCAGAGCAGATCCTATGTCTGTTCTGAGGACCTCTGCAGCAGTGAATGGGAGAGACCACCCTCCTCGGTGGCCTCAGCAGCAACAGCTATATTTGACATGTTTGGTGGTGTGGTGATCTGGCCAAAATGAAATGTGCCTCTGGCCCTGGGACATGTGAAAGCTAGTAGACATTTGTCCAGCTGCTTGCAGAAGCTAACTCCAGGGGCAAGAGTCATCAGTAGGGAAGTTGCCCATCTGCTGCAGACATCAGCGTTCCCCTGGAGATAGAGATTTTCAGGTGAAGTACTGTCCTGATGAGAAAGTGTGAAGCTGTTCCCTTAGGCAGCCAGCACCCAGACTGTGAATTGGAGAAGGGGGCTGAATGTCTGGACTCATGCCAAAATCTGACATAGAGCTGGAGCAGAGGACCAAAAAGCCTGCCATTGGAAGTTGATGCCCAACCCAGGAGCATAAACTCAGGAGCATCAAAATGTGAACCCAACGGGAAGCAGTCGCTGACTCCTTGCCAGAAGATCTTTTATGACTGCAGTACAGCTAGGTGCCAGCCAAGAATGGGACTCTGGTGCTCGAGGCTATGTTCATGCAGAGCAGCAGATACCAATCTAACAGCTGTGGCTATTTCAACGTCTAGAAGTGATGAGGAACTGAGAGAACATCAATGCCATGGGTTGTCCTAACATGTTGAAAAATCAGGCCCGTGATAGAAGTTCTCCTTAGCTCTTGCTTGCTGATTTTTCAGGGCAAGACCTTCAATCTTTCCTTGAGAAGAGAAATTCTGAAAAGGATTTGCAAGCCATATGAATTATTTTCCAAGTTTCATACAGAATGGATTCACTTAGAGTTCCCAGTTTGGGATTTTGCATTTTGTATTTCATCCATATTCTGGAATTTCAAAGCACGACTTAGAAATCCAAATTCATGTGCTTTTCATGTTTTACAATGAGTGCTGGCTGGTTTAGGGTAAAGTTTTCTTGCATAATGCAGCAACAGACTTGAAGTCTTCCATTCTTCTATTTTGAAACACAATTAAGAGCAGCTGTTATATAGTACTAATTTTAAAAATCTTATCTTTCTCTACAGATCAAAGTGTCTTTTGTTTGTTTTGTAATGAAACAGTCTGACAAAAAGTTAAACACAAAACGTGTCAGACTACTTCATTACAAAACAAACAGGAGACACTTTGATCTGTGAAAAAAAAGATAAGATGTTTTAATTAGTACTAAATAACAGCTGTCCATCATGATTTAAGAAAGGAAATAAAACTCCAATATTTCAAGTCTTCCTTATGGTGATGTGCACACTGAGGAGCTCTCGTGAAATTCAAAGGCATTGCAACAAAAATTGGGATAAATTTTTGAATTTTATAAGTTTATGGAAATCTATTTCTCAGCTCAGAAGAAAAGATGCCCATATTGATATATTTTGCCAGGGGAAATTTCCATTGACATCAATAGCTGGTTATCAGAAACAATGCTTTTAATCAAAGCATCCTTTAGGATGAAAAGCTTTGTTTAAAAACATTCCAGCCTGCTCTGCTTGCAGACACTGGTTTCATCTGTGGCCCTGATGGGTGGGGTATGGAGGTGAATAACACCATAATGCAGAAAGCTTCACGAACAGCAGGCAGGTGTGATGCAGATGAAGCAGTCCAAGAACATATCACCTGATTAGGTTGTTCTGTATTTATGGCCAGCCCTTGACATCTCTTTTTAATCCACTGTGAAGCCACATGCATTCATGTAGGTGTTGAGGGGAAGGCAGATGTGTTCAGGTCTTGCAGGTAGTGCTGGCTGTTGAGAGGCAGCAACTGATCTCAGCCTTTTTGGTAAGGAATGAGGCACCTTTTTGCTGTGTTCCTACTGAGCTTTTCTGTGTTCCTGGGCCAGGGCAAGCGTTGTGAAGCTGTGTCAAATATCTCCAAGAACAAAGCAAGTCTGCTCTTTGGAAAACAGCAGTTATCTATTAGTATTTCCACTGATGCTCCATAGGTATGTGTGCTAAGCAAACCCAACAAAGGGAAACTCCTGTCTCAGGGAGCTACACTAGCAGAGGGAACACAAATAGCAGGCAGACCCCATTCCTGCGGATGAGGCTGGGGTGATGGATGACCAGACAGTGGGTGAGCATATGATGGGGTCAATCATTAATGTGATCTGTGAAGCTCATTTTGCTCTCCTCTTCCTCCTTCTTGGTAAGAGCCAGTCAATTTCCTACAGGAATACCATAGAAAGGGTCCTTAAAACAGCATCCTGTGATCTCAGGGGCAAGTAAACATCAGTCTCAGTTCAATTCTTGGACGTCAGCTGTGCCCCTTGTTCCCAGATCATTGAGAGCTGCTGGGCTATTCTGCTGGCTTTTCACGGCCTCCTGTTTATCTCACCTTTGGTCCTGCTGTTCATTCAAGTGCTATATAGTTTGTCAGGATTTGCTGAGGGAGCAAAGGTCTTCTCAAGCAGAAGATGAGATCAGAGGCAAAACAGCCTCTGCTTCCACACTTGTCCACAGCTTGCTTCAGAGAAATTGCTCAAGATGAGCTGGCAGGTAATAGGAACGAAGAAAGACAGCAGTAGCAGTATATTGGCAAAATTCTGAGACCTCTGGGACTTTCCTTTTTGGTTGTTTTTGGTTGGCTTCTCAGTGTCTTTATGATGATGATGCAGTCATTGCTGATTTTACTTCCAGTATTTTATCAGGAATGTTTTTTATGGTTGCACTAAACTCTGAAATGGAGATGGGGTGACTGCTTCTGCTGCCTCACCCCAGCCCTTCATATTTACAGTGTCCAGTATTCATGTTACAGTTGTGATAGGTAAAATAATGTAAATAAGTGAAGTGTCATGGGGAGAAAATATGCCTTTTCCTTGGACCATCTCAAAGAGTTAGGAAAAAGAACAATCTTTCAGGCACCTGAAGACAGGGTTCTCCTCACTCAGCTGTATCCCACAACAATGTAAGACATTAAGATAAAGCATTTTAGTTCTTCAGAGAAGAAAACTTTGGCAGCCTGGGCCTCTCTGACAGGATCCTTAATATCTATGCAAGATAGGCACAGGCCTTCAACCCCTCAGTTGCTGCTGAGACTTAAACAGCGTAAAATTATTTGAGATGCAAAAAATCCAAGGCTGTGAGTGAGAGGCAGTAACCTCTTGCTTAAGAGGTAAACAAAAGTGGGAGCCACTAAATGAGATTGGTAGCTTAGGCAGGGACTAAGACCCACCTGCATTTTAAAGGACATCAAAAATATTATGTGGAGATGGAAAACAGGTGATTGTTTATACTATTTCAAAGGAGCTCTTGAAATAATACTTACAAAAGGTAAGGAGAGGAAAATTCAGTTATTTATGCAGGAAACCATACTGAATATAACTGGAAATGACAACAATGCCAGGAGTCAATACCAGGAGCAGACACCACATTTCAGCCACTTCCCTTGGACTAGTGGTTATGTTACTGAAAGGTGGACATGCAGGTGGCTTGAGACTTGGATTGTGACTCCTGTGGTGAGAGCTGGTCTGAAGAAACAAGCTCCCATGCAGTTTAAGAGCTAGTCCCCTTGCCAAGTTGTGTGATGTAAACATGGCTGTAAAGATGTTGAGGTGAGGAGGTAGAGGTGGAGATAGGCATTTTACTATATTTTCCAGTTTGAAAGTCTGAGGGATTACAGCTGGGGGTTGTAGGACTGGCCCAAATTGAAAATCATCTCTGTCTAGAAGGACCATCTCCATCCCACATATGCTCAAGGAGTACCTATGACACATACTGTCCTCCTTCTGTCCCTCCTGGCCAGGCCTGTCATTTTGGTGACCCAAGGATTCCCTTATTTCCCATTGTCCATATTTACACCCCAAAATCACAGTCCCTTTCTCTCTTAACCACTCCCTCCCCAGACAATCCAGGGAAGGTCATTCACCCCTCCAGGCTTTATCAGCTTCCTTGGCGGCCTGCCCCAGGGAGGGGACCAGGTATTCTTACATAGTCCGCATGTTTTGTGGCCATGGAAGTCCTGAGCAGGCGGCGAGTGGCACCTCCTAAGGCTGCCCCTGAGACACCCCTTTGGTGGTAAGCTGCATGACATTTCCACAAAGACCTTTCTTTGCTTTTCCTCTTGACGTGGTCCCAAATAATCTGAGACACTGTGTGGTGGTAGCACTGGTTCTGCTGGGGTTGTGGGGAGGGAGTGGGATTGCTTTCAGCCAGTTTTCTTATCTGCTTACTATGTGTAGAAACCTTTAATTTCCCAAGTATGCACTGAGAGGTGAGCCAGGCCTGGTGAGCCAGCCTTCACCAATCTCTGTGAGGGGTTTGTGACACGTAATTCAGATTGGCAGTACTATTACACGCATGTGCAAACCTTGCCCTCAAGAAATCCTTTGGCCCCATGCTCTGGGAATAGCATAGAACCAGACATGCCCTACACCTTGTGCCCTTCATCCAGGATGCTAAGCAGCCTGTCCCTGTGGAGCTTTATCTCCGGAGATGTCACAATTTTTCATGCTGCAGTCAAGGAACAAGGAGACCATAGCCACCTCTACTCTGAACTCAGCCTTGGCTTGTGACTTGAGGCCTTGGAGAGTGCATATAGAACACATAACCACACAAGGACTACGTCCTGGTCCTGTGCTCCAGTGTGGAGGTCTGCATCCTGTGTTGCTCTTTTGTATACATCTCATGGGGATTCTGTACATGGTCTGGTAGCTGGGTCTCTATATCAGTAGGAGGAGTCGTACAAGTTTTCAGGGGTCATGACCCACTCCAGGGCACACCAGGAAATTTGAGGTCAGGACATCTCACACACTTTTCTTTCTTAACACAAGGTCACCTCTAGACGAGATTATGGGCCTTTGGCCCAAGTGGAACTCCCCACCTACTGGTTCTCCAACTTAATTGAGAATTAGTTTTCAGTCACTTCCCCTCAGCAGCCACTCTGAGAAGCTCTGGTCCATGAAAACAAAGCGCTCGCCTTGGCCTCATGCTGGAGCCGAACACGCCAAGCAGATAGCCAGTCGGCCGTTTCTTCCCATCGCTCCAGTGGGGGATTGCAGGATGCTTTGATCGTGTCCTCTGACTGAGAACAGCTGGGCAGTAAATCAAGGTCCCTGCTGCTTTGAGCTCTTTCCACTACCCAGCACCACAGAGAGATGGGACATGTTTTTCCTCTCCACGCAGAGGTGATCCAGGGTGAAATGTAGACTTGTCAACTGGGCTGATAGTCCTCTCTGTGACTCACTTGTTGCTTTTGCAGGAATTTTCCACCTTAAAAACTCATCTCTTTTCTTCTCTTCCAGGAAAATAATATAGGCGAGAGGTCAGCTTCTTTCCTGTGCAGAGAACAACCACATTTACACTTAGACGATAAGCTGAAAAAGTGCCAAATCTCTTTTTATAGCTTCTTTATTGCTCCCTGTCTGTGTATATACAGTGAGGAGAGCTGCGATTTACACTGTAACTTTCAGCCTGCTCTGTGAAGGAGCCTGGGAATTGCAGAACAGACTGAGATAATTTTAAGGCAAACAGGTAATAAAAATCAAGCAAACAATGGGTAGTTATTGAAACATGCACGCCGCCACATCCATCTTAAAGGGCACAAAGGCAATGCACGTGAGGACAAGGGCAGTGAGTTGTGAGGGAAACTCGAAGGATGCTCAGTACTGCTTCTGATGGTTACCATCTAGCCAAAGGTCCACTGCTGCACTCACTTTTCCAGTGAGCTCATGACCTCTGTTAAATATGCCATGGCCATGAAGGAGTTGTGGTCTGTAACTGGTCTCTGAAACTGCCTTCTACTCCAGGCAAATACCTGTCTGCTTTTAAGATGGAATTCAATATATTTCTGATATGTAGTGCCTGTGAGAATGGATGACTAGGCTGGGTGAGCCAGACGGCCCATACAATCTCACATTCCTTGGCTGGAGACAAGCAGGGAATGTGTACAACTGTTGTACAAATCAGGCCTACAGTCTATCTTACACCATACTTTTCTCTCCCCCTGTCTGGCTGTCACCTTATATCATCCTCCTCATTTGAAGTTCCTAGGTCTCTCTTTTCAGTTCCAGAGGGGTTTTGTCCAGCAGACAAAACGCTAATTAGAGTCTGTGTTGATACTATCACACTCATTTTGTGTCCTTGCAGATGCCAAGTGAGTGAAAAAACTTCCCTGACTGTGCAGGCCCCAGAGGGCTGCCAATTGCTTCTCCACATTCCACCTGGTGCAGGAAAACATCCGTAACCTTTGTATAATTTTTTGTGTCCTTCCTTCTGCAAAAGCTCCATGCTCCACAACTTCCTTTCTTGGGTTATGCATTCATACCCACTCCCAGGGAAGCTCAGGATGCAAGCTAGGAAGATGGAGCTCCCCTGAGGGTTGTAAAGGAACTTCTCATCTCTTCCACCATGCTTTCTGGTATCAGCTGAGAGCAGCCCTCAAGCAAAGGAGGCTGCTTGTTGGGCCAGAGTAATTTAATTTACTGCCATGTGTTTGGCAGCAGGCTAACTGGTTCATTGCTTTATTCATGGTATTGTCCCTGCAGTGCATTCACCTGCTGTCCCTGGTGAGTGGAGGCTAAAGTTGCCATGAAGCTAGCCTGTCTTTCTTTGGGTCTCATTCACAAGTTCAGTGACAGACAAGTGAAGGACCAGGTCTAGTGTGCACTTGGTATTGAGGTTTGCTTGACCCTCTGGGTCTCCAAAGGTTGCACATACGTGTTAGGATTTCTTCTTCCTGGGACCTGCCTTACTGAACACCGGGTGAAGGGAATAGTTCTTTGGGTCATTCCTGCTGCAAACACTGTCTTTTTCAATCTCTGCTGTCTGATATAACCTCCACTCTGGACCCTCTGAAAGATGCTTTGAAGCAACTAAGCATGTTTGAAGTGGAATTAGATGATCCTTGTGGTCCTTTCCAATCCTGACAGTTTCTAAGTGCTAAGGAGCATTTTAGCTTGAGGTTCATGCATGCAGGTGCTAGAGATACAAATTTAAAATCCTTCTGGGCAGTTTGAAAATCTTAATCCTGAGATTTAGAATGAAGATGGAATGAAAAAGTAACATGCAGGACACAAAAGGATGTCAGCACCTTCCTCCCAGTAAGCTGTTTCCCACAGGAAAACAGGACATGTCTGCTGTGCAGAGATCAGACAACAGTGAACACTGCCTATGTCCAGTGGATGGTGTTGTATTTTTAAGAGGCAGGGTAGCCTGTTACACTGGTGCATCAGTGAGAGCAGGTGATTAGAGTGCAACAAGCAGTCCTGCAAAACCATCAGGCTGATGCCAGAATCCTGCTGATGCTGTGGGCCATGTCTGAATCATGTGCAGGGTCCAGAGGCTTCCCTTGTGGTGCAGAAAATGAGCAACACTTTCCTGTGTGCTTCATTCTTTCTGGTGCAAATTGTTATTGTGACCTCCACGTGCAGGTCCCTCAATTGTAAACCCACGCAAATTCATGCCTGACCCATCTAACAAAATATCAACACACTGAACGTACAGGAAACATCCAGAGCCATGAGAGGAACTCAAAGTCACTCAGCCAAGCAAAACCCAGGCAGAGCAGGTAGACCTAACAGAGCAGGAGATCTAACAGTATACACTGATGATCACAAATGTGCTGCAACACGCCCAGAGGTGAGCATGTCCAAAAAATGTGTGCAGTTCTTAGGGCACCTGCAGGGCTTGTACAAGCTCCCTTTGAAGACGGTGCATCTCTGTTTCTGCAGCTGCTCAGTGTTACGTCATCACTTGATCTCAAGGGGTTGCTAATGAGCTTTAGGCATGCTCTGCTCCTGAAAAGGACCACTAGGGCATTCCAGATTCAACATGTGCTGCTTGGGCTGCGAATGGTACAGGATACATGAAGAGGTGGCTCAGAAGCAGAATCAAAGATGCGAATGAAGCACTCAGTATGCTGACAGACCTGCCGGTTAGCAGCACATAGGTAGGACATATCTCAGTGCAAAGTCCAGACCTTGCTTTCCTCTCTGTTTCCATGAAATAACTGACTATTACAGAATCTTATGGGGGGGTGATTTCTGGCCTTGCCTAAAGAAAAAAATAGAATTTGTTTTGTTCAGAAAGATATATGTGGTCAGGAATAAGCTGCACTCAGGACTCATCTCTGAAGATTTTTATCGCACTCACAACATCATCACTTTTGAGGACTTTCCAACAGGACATTGAGCAAAGTGGCTCTGTCTGAAGTATGTGGGACATGGGTCCCTCTGCAGGTGGGACCATTTCTGTTGCGTGTGGATTCATGTGCCAAACAAAAACCACATAAATGTGCAGAGGGAGTCCTCAAAAATTGTGTGCATCCCAAATCCAACACAGTGGTTTGGTTTTCCCTGAGAAGTATTCAGCACTAACCTTACAGCTTCCAGGTGAAGCCACACTGAGTCACCTTCTTGCTGAGCACAGACACAGGAAGCAGATATCCCTGTGCTGCACTGGGGACTGCCTGCAAGCAGCAGGTGATCTTTGTTGTAGGGATGGAGGAGTCCAGAGTACATTTCTTGGAGGATGTGCAGGCCCCTTTGCTGGCAGCTGCCATACATGTTGGGCAGCCAGCTGCTGCTTGCTGACATGGCACTCGCATCACCTCAGCTGCTCACTCAGGCCTGCTGCAAGTGATAAGCAAGGAGGATGTTGTGTCTTTCCAGCCTGGTGTGATTCCTCACAGCAGCCAATGCGAGAGATGGATGGCTCACAGTGACAGATATTTACTTCCCAGGTGTGGCTCTCTGAACTCCATCTCTGCCAAGGTAGGCATATCACAGGCCTTCACAAGGTTTCCAGATGGAGTCCATAGGGCATGGGTGCACAAGTGTAGGTTCCTTGCACATTCTCAATGATGTCATGAGCAGGCTAGGAATAGTTAGGGGACATGCTGGTCTGCTCGGCTGCTAGTGTCACTAGTGACACACTAGTGAGGCCAAAGTTCCCTAGTGGTAGCAGTACTCATAGGTTCTGTGAACATTTTTTTATTCCCCAGCTGTAACAGCCTGCTTGAACACTTGGCGATACTCTCAACAATGAAGTCACGGGGACATGTGTGATCTTCACAAACGTTCAATCACTCTAGGCTGTGCAAGCATCCAGTGCAGAAGACATTTTGTTTTGGGACCTGTCATCACTCAGCAAGTAAGATATATTCGAATTTCTGGTGAACTTGAGTTCACATGCAAGAATAAAAAAAAAAAGACCTGTGGCTTTGTATACAGCACATAAGTACACAGTGATGACCTCACTGTTTTGGCCCTGAGTGTTCACCTAGGGTAGGTGTAGGAATGCAGGTGGCCAGAGCTGAGGTAGAGTGGGATGAGTTGTGGGAAAAGATGAGACAGAGGCACCAGGGTAGATGTACCCTGGGTGCCAAGTGTTAGGACACCCAAGATACTTAGCCCAAGGGTGTCATGTGCTGGTGGAGCGTGGGTAAAGAGTCTGTGTGTGGCCAGGTGTCTTCTTCACAGACTGCAGCCTCTGTGAACATGCACCCATTTCAAAGCATCGACCGGCCACAGGCACAGTAAGAAGAAGTGATAGCTGTCAGGAGCCCAGGGAACCTGGGGTAACTCAGGAGCACGCACGTTTCATTATTGCTGGGCTGGCTTGGCACAGGAAAGAAATTTATAACTGACAGCAGGTTTGCCAGAGCAGTTAAACAGAGCAGTGTAACAATAGGAATGAGCATTTCAAATATTTGATTTTGCCTTGTAATTCCTTGCAGGCTGCTCCCAATTAACAAGGGGAATTTTGTTGAACCTAAAGCAGCTTAGATATGGTAGACAAAAACAGCTCTTGATGTTTAAACATTCTTCATTCTGCTTCCCTCAGAAAAAAAACAAAACAAAACAAAACAAAACAAAAAAACCCAACAAACACAAACCAAACAAAAAAACCCCCCAACAACTGCTCCCCCCCAAAAAAAACAGCCCAGTTCTCCCCTCCCCCCCAAAACAAACAACACACAAAAACCCACCACCACCAAAAAACCATTTTTTTTTCTTAAGTGGCATGCATGGACAGCATAAAGTTTGAGAAAGGGAGTGATTCTTGTCTCTTCCAAAAGTAGCACATGGGCCTAGGGTGAGAAATGTTAACAAAGACAGAAGTTTTTAAAGCTACAATTTCATAGAAGCATTTTATTAATGGCAAAATCAATTGCAACGTGATGCTTCTGGTATTTTATTCAGACACTCATCAGGAATAGTGCTGATGTTCTGATCTCACAAACTCATCTTGGTCACTGAAGCTGACTGCAATCTGGTTTGCCCTGACACTATGCTCATTGCTGATACCTAAGTGACCTGCAGAGTTCCCACTCCACTACAATATTTTTATAGACTTCACCTGTCAGCCTGATTTACAAAGGTGCTTTTGAGAACACTCATGTGTTATGGTTGCTTGCTATAATAGAGGACTGGATCTGAAAGGGTCTTTCCACTGCTCTTCTCTGTTTTCTGGTATCCAGACTTCCAGGTGAACTTGTCATTGCTGATTTAATGCCCACCAGCGAGGCATCTCAGCTCATCTGGACATGTTTTACCTCATAGTACAACATGAGAAGGTCACTTTCTTCCAGCAGATAGATACCTTCACAACAACACCTGGGGTTTACTCTGTAGATCTCAGAAGTCTCTTAGTCCTAGCCACAGAAAACCAACAATTGTAGCATCCTCCACAGATGCAGAGCCTGTCTCACACAAGTTCAGTTCAACTCTCTGCTGGCAGAAAACCCCATGCAGACATCTTTAATTTCATGAAAACACAAATGTAAAAGTCGCTTCTTAAAGCTGGCAGAACTTCTCATAGAATTCTCATGGCTCCTCATGCCTGTGCAGCTAGCAGCTAGGATCTTTTTGGAGACAAGTGTTGTGGGGAGAAGGTGGCATAGCCTTTGATGGCACACCTAAAGACAGAAGGAAGGTGACTGAGGTCTGAAGAATCTATTGGTGCTTGTCATGGTAAATGGGGGCTGAGCTGCTACTTACTTGGCGTTTAGAGCTGCTGTTTTAAACCAGTAAAAAAAAAAAGAACTGAGAGCAACCAAGACCCATCTGCTCCAAGTTCCCCCTCCCCCTCACCCGCAAGATATCCAGCTTACTGGGACAGAGAAGCAAGGCAAGAATACATGTTGACAACCCTGCTTGAGACTTGTGTCAAGGGCACCACTAGCAGCATGTTTTAACTCAAACAGGCAAAGATGAGAGGAAGACTTCTTATAGTGGATGGTTAGAGGACATGTCACAGAATCACAGAATTACTGAACTTTAGAGGTTGGAAGGGACCTCCAAAGTTCATTGAGTCTAACTCCCCTGCCAAGGCAGGATCTCATAGTGTAGTTTGCTCAGGAACACATCCAGGAAGGTTTTGAAAGTCTCCAGAGGAGATGCCACAACCTCTCTGGGCAGCTCGTCCCAGTGCTGTCACCCTCACTGTAAAGAAGTTTCTCCTTATGTTGAGGTGAAACCTTCTGTGTTCCAATATGTAGCTACCGCTCCTTGTCTTATTGCTGCTGACCAGTGAAAAAAGATTGGCTCCATCCACTTGACACCCACCCCTCAAATATTTGTATACATTGATCAGATCCCCTCTCAGTCATTGACTTTTCTCTTCTCTTCTCTTCTCTTCTCTTCTCTTCTCTTCTCTTCTCTTCTCTTCTCTTCTCTTCTCTTCTCTTCTCTTCTCTTCTCTTCTCTTCTCTTCTCTTCTCTTCTCTTCTCTTCTCTTCTCTTCTCTTCTCTTCTCTTCTCTTCTCTTCTCTTCTCTTCTCTTCTCTTCTCTTCTCTTCTCTTCTCTTCTCTTCTCTTCTCTTCTCTTCTCTTCTCTTCTCTTCTCTTCTCTTCTCTTCTCTTCTCTTCTCTTCTCTTCTCTTCTCTTCTCTTCTCTTCTCTTCTCTTCTCTTCTCTTCTCTTCTCTTCTCTTCTCTTCTCTTCTCTTCTCTTCTCTTCTCTTCTCTTCTCTTCTCTTCTCTTCTCTTCTCTTCTCTTCTCTTCTCTTCTCTTCTCTTCTCTTCTCTTCTCTTCTCTTCTCTTCTCTTCTCTTCTCTTCTCTTCTCTTCTCTTCTCTTCTCTTCTCTTCTCTTCTCTTCTCTTCTCTTCTCTTCTCTTCTCTTCTCTTCTCTTCTCTTCTCTTCTCTTCTCTTCTCTTCTCTTCTCTTCTCTTCTCTTCTCTTCTCTTCTCTTCTCTTCTCTTCTCTTCTCTTCTCTTCTCTTCTCTTCTCTTCTCTTCTCTTCTCTTCTCTTCTCTTCTCTCTCTTTCTGTAGTAATTTCTTTCTTCCCAGGTCAGTTTCATATACTAACACATTCCTTCTTGAAGAAACACAAGGCATCACAGGAACAAACTCTAACATCCTTCATTGGTAGCCTGGGTCTCCATTCTATCTGAAAGCCTCAACAGCCTCCTTTTGACAAGGGAGGTCCATGGAATAATTATAGGAGTAAGAAGTAGAGTCTGTCTCACAGAAACTCATGATGGAGATGGTGAAAGACAAAAGGCTGATCTTCTCATTGTTGATGGGAGAAGTACAGATTTATTCTTCTCTTGTCATCATTTGAACACCAGTGTGACTCTCCAGACTTCACTGGCACCCTGGATGGGAAGAGCCTTCATGTCAACAAGGCAAAAACCGTTTAGTTTTTCCAAACACCAGTGGGAGTGTGCTGTGGTTTTAACAGCAAAATAGATTGAAATGTTTTCTGTGTGTAATGGATGGTCTCCAGACACAGCATGATCATGGTGGCCTCAGGCCTGTTTGCTAAGTGGAAGGACATCTCCATGCCCCCTTTATTCCCATTTTCTGTGGGATTTTCTCTGCTTGTTCTTCATGATCAGGTTTCTGTCTCTGCTTTTATTGAGCTGCCCAAAAGGGCAAGAAGTCACCTGGATGGAAGAAGCAAGGGCAGAGCAGAAGACAGAAAAAAATTCTTCATGGATGCTGTTTGAAATTACCATAATGTCAGGCTGCAACATGGCAAATGCCAGTGCAATATCTGAAGTGTGAAATGTCACAGTCCACCTCACAGCCAGACTGTCATCTTGGATGGAGGGATAGGAAACAGCACAGTGCATTCAACTCTCAGCAGTGCTGTCGACAGGCTGGAATAAGGCCTTGGAAATTCCTCTAGATCCCTATCAGTGGCATGAGAATTTCGATCAGCACAGCAGAAGGGGCCAACAGAGGATTGCTGGTATAAGGGCTTCAGTATGTGGCAGGGTCAACAAGTCATCACATCAAAACCTATCTCAGATCTGTTAGTCAATATTTCTAAAGAAAGTATTCACAGAGGGACAGGAGGTCTAAAAAATTTCCCTCACTCAGTGTGCTGCCTGGGCACCCAGAAGAGCATGTTTCAGGTGGGATCTACAGCACTAGTGCAGAGACCGTACTCTTAACACCTGTAAGGTGATACTGGAGTAAAAGGTGGTAGGTGGAGGGGGGGGGGTGGCGNGATTTAACACAAGCTTTGGTGTACACTGTCACTTTCCCAGGTTTTTTAGGTTTAGTATTTGCACTTGTGAGTGGTGCATGAGACTGAAGGTGTGTGGCATGAATGGCTTATGAACTTCTCCTTGCCTGTTATTCCCAGTACCAGATTGTGCTATACACTGCTGCTGCTGGATGTCTCTTCATCCTGTGCTAGAGCTTTCCATGACAGGATTTTCAAGCTTGAGAGAACAGAGCCTGTCCTGGTTAGTTTACCATCACAAATGTGTTAGGAAACACCTCTCAGGAGGATGATGGTATATGTCTTTTTATCAATAACAACAGTGGTCACAGAAAATACCTTGGTTTCCTTTACCAGGCCAAAAATCACCTTAGCTTAACTCAAATTCTGTGCTGATTTGCAGCCCTGCTGGGTTTTATTCTGTTACTTCCAATACTGCCTAACTCCAGACTTAGGGGAGCTGAAGGAGTTAAAGCAGGCAGCTGTCCAGGAGAATTCAGACATGCAAGAGCTGCCTAAATACACGTAGCATAGCGAGGTGGCTGGCTGGCACATGACCCACTGAACAGATCAAACAATGCTGCTAGCAGCCAAGAACAATTTCCAGTAACCTGCTGTAGTGTCCATATCTTCCTTGGGTTCCACTCCCCGCCCCCGCCGCAAGCTTCCTTTTATAGCCAGGTCAGGGTAATATCCTCAAATGTTACTGAAGTGGCATTCATCCTGTTCTGAGCACATGCACCTCACAAGGTGACAGCTGTTCATGATCAAGCAAAGTTTATGCTGCTTATGTCCCTGACAGCATTTGAGTCAGCAGATCACTTGGCTTAAGTGCATGTGCATCCCCCAAAACCAAAGTGCCAGAACCATAGGGATGCAGAACAGTACTTCATCTTGCATTTGTTACATATTCCCTTCCCTTCTCATTGTCCTGATGGAAGATAAGACTCGCACTAAACACTGACAAAGCAGACAAACACTTAGAGCAGTTGGTTTACAGAGGCAGCCAAATCACCGTAAGATTTTGCTTACCTTGCCAATGCTACAGCATGTCGTGCCCCCTCCCTCCCCTCCCAAGGTGTTCACTGCTGCTGAGAGCAGATTTGCAATGTCGGGGTGAGCAGCTACTGAGAAGAACTGGAGAGCATATTTTCCCACCACTCCAGATGCAGGAAACTCGACTCCTCTCACACATTTGTCCCAGAAGTTTGTTCTGGGGAAACAAAATCCATTTTTACCATGCTAAGAATCTTTGAACTACTTCTGTACAGGAATCTTTATGACCCCTTCATCACCCAGTTTCTGAACATCTGAGCAGCATGAGGACATGTATGATTGTTGTCAGAGGAAACGTGCAATGCTTTGATATCCTAAAGTTTGAGTGGGTTAATTTTTCCTTTCACTTGCAGTTTTATCTTTGAAAGATGGAAAAGGTTTATATTTTTGAAGAAATGCCCTCGCACTTGGAGTAGAAAGACATGTGCTCTCTTCTTGTAGAATCTCACTCTATGCATGAACTTGCACCTGTTCCAACCAGTTGGAGAAAGGTTCATCTTGCAGTTGAGATTTCCCAAATGCTGGAGAAGTCGAGCTGTCAGCCTTGATGGTCATCTCAGGTGGTAGCTGGTCTTTCAATTATCCTGGCCCTTGCAGTGAGACACCTTGAAGCTAATGACTGTGACCTTAAACTTAGCTGGATATAGTGTGGGAAGCCAGGCAAGAAAGATCTCAGCTGTCCTGGGGACAGCCTGTCCTGCAATGTCTCTGAGCTGCAAGGAATTCTTAGTGCTTTAAAAGTTTTATGCCCTGCCACATTGCATAGTTTTGATCATTGAGTAACCAAATCAGAGTGAGAAATAAGAGAGTAATCTCTTGCAGTCCAGCCCGGCTGGCTCTGCTGTCTGCCATGAGTCTGCCACTCCACACCAGTCCAATGTCACTGCACATTTTGTTTTCCAAAGCTAGTGTAAATATTTTCAATGATTTTTGTTAAATCTCTGAGCTAACTGGAACCTTATAGGTACCCTTTATATTAATGATGAGTTGATCCTTTTCCCTAGGAAGAGATAGGGCACCCTGACATTGAGAAGGAAGCCCTGCTGGAGTCAAAGACCATTCTGAAAGGTGGTAGCCTAAGGTGCTAAATTTTGCCCTTAGCTGCCTGCTTTGCTTGCTGCCACACATAGAAAATGGGAAAACCACAACCTGGCCATTTGTACATTGCTATCCCCTGCTTGCCCCTTTGGGTCTGGTCCTGGCATTGTGATGGGTGAAACTGGAGAGGCAGGATCAGGTTGCAGGAGGGATTTAGACAGGGGCCAGAACTGGCTGCTGGGAGACATGAGGCAGTTCCATTTGTCTTGGCATTACTGAAGTCAATGGGATTTTGGCCATAGTCTTCCACAGGGCTAAGATTTCACTGAGCATGCCTAAGAAAGCACTGTATCATACAGGTCTATTGTTTGCCATGACATTTACTGCTAGTGAAAATAATGTGCCTCCTGTCCTGCTTGTACTCTTGTCTCTATCTTTATAGCTCTTCAGTGGTGGTTTTTCCCCTCGCCTACTCCCTCTCTGTGTCTGTCTGTCTGTCTGTCTGTCTATCTATCTATCTATCTATCTATCTATCTATCTATCTATCTACTTAACTATCTCATTCTTTTTCTGGCTGGCTGCTCCTTGCTGCCCTCACTCACTGTCTTCTCAACTTGCTCTCTCATGTAGTCTGCAAGGAATGTGCCCACAAGAAGTATTTTTCTTTGGCAGCCTGGGTTTTCTGTTTTGGCTACAGGTATCAAGATAAGCAGCCAATGGAGCTGAGATCACCTGTGTCATGTTTTAGCTCTTTCCATCTGATAGAGGATGACCTCACTGGCTGACTGTTTCAGGGAGGTCTAGTTGCAGGGGCAAAGAAACTAGAACTAAACATGAAAGATGCAGCACAAAGCTGCACTTACGTTTTCAGGCCAATTTGCTGTAATGTGGATGTGGCAGAGGGGATTCAACACAAAGGCTGTGCAAATATGAAGGAGAATCCAAACACTGGGCTTTCATCTGTTCCTGAGGAATATCCTTAGAGTACATAGAAGTGCTATATGGTTTTGCTTTCCTCTGTTAAAGAAAGTGGAGCTGTCATATATCAAGGCTACAGATGACATCCCATTTGGGGGAATTATATCTACAGCAGGCCCCACATGAACCAGTCTAACACAGTTTGAAATTGCCATGGAGAGGCTGAGCCCACAGCACAGTGTGCCACGAGCAAGAGAAATTTAATATTATCCAAGTCCTCATTCTGTAAAGAAATGTAGAAAAACAGTCCAGGTGTTGATGTTAAAGCCTAGTCCTCTGCACTGAGATTTGAATGGGCAACACTGGCAAGCTGAGAGACTATTTTCAAGACACTGTGTATTTCTGTAAGACCAATAAGAGAGGGGGGGGATGTTGTGGTCTGAGCTGGTACGATACCAGGATCCAGGCAGGTCTGGGGAAAGGATTGTTGTGTATTACTTCAGTAGATTTAGTCTCTGAAAGTCCACGCTCTTATCACACAGCACCAGATAGCATCAAACCTCCAGCTGCAAGTGCAAAAAAGCAGCTGGTATCCTGGAGACTGATTTGCATACTGTCCTGCCACCTTTTCCATTTCCAACATCCACGCTGAGGAGTTCTGAGCAGAACTGTGGTGCCCAACCTATGGTATTCACACAACGGAGCAGTGATTTGTGTATATCCTGGGTAATGAAGGGCCATCTCACTTTTTGCCAGCTGGTTTGTCATGCCTTGCACCCACCCATCTGGAACCACTAACTTGCTTTTCTCTCTTGGTGCACCAGAAAGGAAACTGTGAGGCTTTTCTAGGAAGATGTGTCCATCTGCACATACAAACCAGGTTAATTCTGGTCTACATGGGTGCTAGATCAGGCTGTGCATCCTTGCACGTAGTAGCGATGAGGCAGACGAGGTGTGTGCAGAGACAGCCAAACTGCTGTGCTCTGACAGCTCCCTTGCACATGTTAAAATAACATCACCCTGTCTTGTTGTCTCTCCTCTTCCACCTCTCCCCTCACTCAACAAAGTCTAAAGCGAACAAGCTCCAGGTACTAAAATAGCTCCTGTCTAGCTTGCTCAGTCTATTTCAGGAGGTTGGTTCCATCTTGACACAGATAGAATACAGACACGTTGTAGAAACCACAGCCACAAGAGGCCACTGGCCAAAACTGAACGATTTCCAGTGTGCGCTGAGCGGTTCATTCCCCCTGCCCCCTCACTCCATCCTCTCTCCTGGCTCAAAATAACAGTGGGAAGCTGCTTGGCTTTGTTTTGTTGGATTCTTCTGCTTAATGTGCTTAGTCTGGTGGTGTAGAGAGGGAAAGCCGGAGGCAGTTTTGTGACATCAGGGATTTGTTGCCTTCTGTGCTTTTAGGTGAGACTTCCAGAACCACTAGGGGAATGAGAGCCCCGCAAATATTTCTGGGATGTGTTTTTATGGAGGAAACGATCAATTAGTCCTACTGCAATGCTGACATGTGGATTTACCAGCTTAGACTGTGGATTCGGTCTCCTATCTTGCCTTAGACTGACTAGAAAGACAGTGGACATCTATAAAGAGGTCAAGATAAATGTGGCTCACAGGTAGAGTAGAACAGAACAGAACAGAACAGAACAGAATAGAATAGAACAGAACAGAACAGAACAGAACAGAACAGAATAGAATAGAATAGAATAGAATAGAATAGAATAGAATAGAATAGAATAGAATAGAATAGAATAGAATAGAATAGAATAGAATAGAATAAGCCAGGTTGGAAGAGACTGGAGTCTGATTAAGCAATCTGCAGGGAAGGACTAATTTTCTGGTTTCTGTGATTCTTCTGTTGCTAAATCAGGGTTTATGACACAGAGATGTACTGCTCAACACCACCTGAAGGTCTGGCCCAAAATATGCTTTGGTTGAAGATCTGGATGATAAGGCTGATACCAAAACACTGTGGGCAAGGCGTAAGTGCTGCGTTCTTTCCTTCATCTACGTCCAATCTTCTCCTCATCTCCACGGAGCCTCAATACTTCCAGCATTTCCTCACGCTCAGATTTGTAGGTCTCTTTCCATCTCCTGATTCTCCCTGGGGTTTTCTGTTTTCCACCAGAGGATAGCAAATAACGCCAGGCCTATTCCACACCTGGTAAGGTTAGTTAAACCTCCATCTTTCAGTCTAAACCACACAAGAGCTGGTGAATGGTAGGTTTGACAATAACTTAGTCTTCAAGAAGAGCCAGATGTAAAAATGTGAATTCTTAAATTTTTACAGAAATACTAGGTTTGAGGAATCCCAGGTCGCCCCTAAACAAACCCATAGGGCCAGAAGCCCATCCCAGGGGCATGGACCTGCTCGTCCCAGGCTATTGTGAGATTGTTATTCTATTCCTTTTCCAGTATCACAGCTTAAAAGACAGTGCCCTGTCTTTGTTGATCTCTCCCCCTTCTCCTGCCTGCCTTTCTTGCTTCCACTCCCCCGGGCAGCTCGCTCTTACCTTGGTCCGTGGGGCAGTTGGCGGGCAGGGAGCTGAGCCACTGAGGCCTTGTAGGCCCAGCTGGGCTGGGGGCAGGGGTAGGGCCTACCCTTAGGCCAGCTGAGGGTGGAAGGAGCGGAGGATTCTAGAGGGCCAGTTTGGGCCAACTGAGTCTTGTACTTCTTCTACCTGATCGCCTTTTGTATGCTCTTGTAAATTGAATTTCTCTTTAAAACTTCCGATCAGTGTGCAGCATCCTCATTCTCAGTCCCGGAAAGGGGTAGGAGCAGATTCCGTCCTCCAGAGCTGGCTGTGGTCACCGCCCCAGCTCCAACAGTCACAAGGAGAAAATTTGTGTTAGCAGCGTCCGGTGAGCCTTTGTGAGCAGAAATAGTGTGCGGGTGCAATACTCAACTTCAACCAGCACAAGTTTCTAAGACACATTTAAAGGTAGTCAGCCCTGTGTAAGCCTGTAAGTTATGATGTCTCCACCATGTCACACCTCTGCTATGAGGACAGGCTGAGAGAGTTGGGGCTTTTCAGCCTGGAGAAGAGAAGGCTTCGAGGAGACCTTATAGCAGCCTACCAGTATCTGAGGGGGGCCTACAGGAGGGCTGGGGAGGGACTGTTCACAAGGTCTTGTAATGACAGGACGAGGGGGAATGGGTTCAAATTGGCAGAGGGGAGATTTGAACGGGATGTTAGGAAGAAATTCTTCACAGTGAGGGTGGTGAGGCACTGGAACAGGTTGCCCAGGGAGGTTGTGTCTGCTCCCTCCCTGGATGTGTTCAAGGCCAGGCTGGATGAGGTCTTGAGCGTCCTGATCTAGTGGGAGGTGTCCCT
>VWZI01022566.1:297341-323741 GCA_013396835.1 Psilopogon haemacephalus
TTTTTGCATGTGTGTGTTTGCTGCAGTGGGAAAGAATAACATTTAATTAAGTAGGTGCTTCAACATTTGTTTTATGACAAACGTGGAATGTACATTTGAAATACAGAGGGTTTTTTAATGAATGATTCCAAAATGTTTACATCTGTAAACTGCTTTTGTTGACATTCGTAAGGAGAATGGGCGAATTCAGTTTACAGGTGGCAGCTTTCTGAGTGAGTTCATTCACTTTACCAGAATGCTTCCCTTGGAGTCTGTTCAGTATTACAAAGAATATTTGTATAGAGGCACGTGGCCTAGGCTGAGTGGTAGCTCCATTTCCTCATTTGAACCAGAAGACTGAATATTCTAATTTAAAATACAGGGATTTGATTTTCCTAGGGAGAAGGCAAAAAAAAAAAAAAAAAGAAGCCCCCATGGAAACAAAGCCTGTTGATCTTTGCAGAAACTCTGACTGCCCTTAGAAAGAGATTGCAGCAGAAGTTTCCTGGCTAGATCTATTTTAATGTGCATACATTCAGTCAGTCAGCTGGTCTCTCTGTCTATCCATCTCTCTGTCTGTCTATCTGTCTGTCTGTCTGTCTGTCTATCTATCTATCTATCTATCTATCTATCTATCTATCTATCTATCTATCTTTCTATCTATCTTTCTATCTATTTATCGACCTACCTAACTATCTACCTATCTACCCATCTATCTGTTGATCTACCTTTACATTGTTCTCTGTCTATGTCTTGTGGTTTAGTAATTCTGCACGTAAGAGCAGTTTGTCCTTAGACTTTGAATCAAGTCCAGAGTTCCGTGCATGTGTCAAACTATAAAGTATTTGTCATGTCCCTCTCTGTGGGCTAATTCAGAGACGTAACACAGCAGACTGTCATCAGAAGTTGAGTAATTACCTTAATTTGAGCAAAAAGGTCAACGGGACCAAATGTTGCTGTAGCCCTGTGGTTGGGGTATTACACACCAACCCACCCACACATGTTATTATTTGCTTACTGCTCTTTTTTTTTTTTTTCTTTTCCTTTTTTTTTTTTCCCTGGCCTTTTGGGATTTTATTTATTTTTTTTTTCCCACAAACCACAAAAATAAAGATGCTGTCTCTGGCTAGAAATGTGAATGGAATAAATTGTAAGTTCCTGAAATGCTACAAGTCAAATTAGCCTGTGTAAAAATGCTTTCCACTTACATAACTTCTAAACACTGCTAGGACAGTCTGCTCTCAATGAGCTAGACATGTGGATCCCTATTTCAGGAAACATGTCACAGGAGGCGTAACTCAGGGCAAGGCAAAGTCAATGAGGCCACTTCAACTTGCTCCAGTGAAAGATCCACCTCCACAGTTTCTCCTCAGGTCCTCCCTTTGTGCTCCCACTCTACCTCATACCCAGAAAAGCCCTCAGTCCCCCATACCTGCCCATGGTTTTTCAAGTATGTTTCTCTTTTTATTGTAGCAACGAGGAAAGAGGGAGCAGTGCTTCGGGGTGGAGGGTGCTCAGCTGAAGGCAGGACAATCATCTTCACAATTTCTAACGTGTGGTCTGGCAACTGAGTTTAATCCAGTTCCACAGCAGGAAAGCAGGAAGTCTCAGGGACACCCATCGTTCTGTGCTTTCAGTGAGAGACATTTTTTCAAGGAGGAATCTCTGAGAAACAGGAGCTTTATAGTGAACTGGTTTGTAGGTATATGGAACAAATCTTTCTGGAGTGTTTTTTTATCTGGGACACAAGGAGATACAACCCAGCATTTTGAGCCTAAGCAGGGGAGAGAGGTCAAGGGTTAGCAGGCTGTTGATGTTCACCATCAGAAGTGACAAAGGGGATGAGAGACTCCCATTCGCATCAGATGACACCTCTGACTGCCAGAGTAACAACGGCAATAGGATCCCTCCAAATTGCCACCAGAGTAGCTGCAGGCACCAGCCCACCCACTGCTTCTCTTCCATCACTTTCCTTAGGCCAGCCCTAGGATCTCTGAGCACGCACAGGCTTTGTTTTCATGGAGTCGAGGCTCCTCCAACAGAGGCCGCTTTCTCATCAGATACTGGCTGTCACAGTGTGCCAGGATGTCCCTCTCCTGAGGGTTTGGTGTCTGGTCCCCATGATGTGTGCACCTGGGCAATCACCTGAATGCCAGTGGGACTGTTACTTATGGGAGATGAGAGGAAAAGTGAGCACCTGTTTCCAGAGGGAAATTGGAGCACAGACAGCTGAAATTGTTTCCCATGTGTCACAAAGGACACGTTTGCCTTTGTTATACAGGGCCTCTGCAAGGGGAATTGAGCACTTATCTTCACAGTACCAGTCTGCTGGCTTCTCTGTAAGACACTCTTTCAGCCCCTGCCTGGCCCATGACACTTCTCTCCTGCTTTTCTACCTCTCCATCACTTGATGCACCAATGGTCTGTGTCATCAGCTGTGGAAGACAAAAAAACCATAGTCTTAGTAGTACTAGATTCCTTTTCTAAAGAAGCCTCTTTAGAAAGTCTTTTGTGTGGTATCAAATGGGGTTCTCCCTTCATTTGAGATGCCAAGGACATCTGGTGGACTATGATATAAGTGGGCATAGCAGCCTGACCATGCTTGTTTTCTCAGTGGCTTATGTGAGCAGCAGCAACAAAGGTGCAACCTCGAGGTAGCACTCAACAGAGGCCAGGTTCCTACATGGGAAGTCTCTACCAGGATCCTTACCAGCATGCAAAGACTGCTCTGCATACCCAAATGGCCTAGCCAAAACCTGATCACAGGCTGCTGCTCTTGGATTGTGGCGCAGTTGCAACCTAAGCCTATGCTTTCTATGCTACCTTTAAATCTGGCTGTACTCCTTAGCACAGGTAGGAGATGTTTACCAAGTGCTGATCTCTTCTGAAATCAAATACCTGGGTATCTGACAGTCTCCCACATGTTGTGAAGCTGGCTCTTTTTCACTACTTAGAAACGAGAGTGCAAAGCAGGACAGAAAACGGGACTGTCCTTCAGAAATAAATCGGTTTACACTGGCAGTTTTAACCCTTTGTGGTCACTTTGTCCATGTAAGTCTGCCCAGAGAAGGAAGCCCCACATTATCAACCTTTACCCTGTTTAGCTACACTTCACAAATGTTTCAGCCTTTTCTCTTTGTACGCTCCAGAGAGCATTTTCTAAGCTAGTCTTGTTTTAGTGTATGGCTCCACACATTCCTTCCTCCCACATGATTATATTTGCAGTCACCTGGTGTACAGGGATGGTCACAAAGGAAAAGAAGAGACACTCCCCAGGGACAGTTTCAGAGGATGCTCATGGATGAGTGCTGAGGTTCTGCAAAATCACAATATGGCAACAGCAAACAGAGCAGTCGTTAGCTTGCAGTGTACTGACGTGACAGTGATCAGTTACTGGCATTTGCTTGGGCTCTCTGCACTGCATTATCATGTAAGAATGTGTTATCTGGCAATGGCATTCATCTGACTGCACACACCCTACACGTTCACAAGCTGGCTCCAAAGAAGGAAGAGTTGGTTTATTTTAATATGTCATAGTGAATATTTAATCTCCTGTGCTAGGAGTAACTGGTGCTCATGTTTAAGGATGCCCTCACATGACTTCTTCTCCCTGACAGATCACACAGCAAATATCAGGGACAATATTTAATGTAGCAGTGGTTGATATCCACAAAGATTATGAGACTGAGATCTTCTCTTCATAGGCCTAGGTGCACTGTCTTGGTAACACTGCTGGAAAAGTCATCCCAGGTAGGAGAATCCTTCTGTGGTGACAGTGACATAAATACCCATTCCTTCATATGCATTCATCAGTTTAAGCCATAATGTGGAGAGATTGGGCTCTGCCCATAGAGGTGGTGTGACTGTGACTGTTGTGAGCCTGTTGTGCTGGAGGAACAGAAGCTGCAGCACAGGACCCAGCGCTTTAGATTGCAGAGTATACTTTTGGCTGTAGAGTGTCTTTAGACTTCTCATTCCTAGACTCTCTGAGGCCTTGGGACAGCAAAAACACCTTCACCTCTGCAGACCCTATTGCTCTATCTTTCCTAGGAGGTGTGAGCAGAGACCCTCTCAGTCTGTAGTCACTATTGACCCCAAAATCTCACTTGTGCTCTGACCAACAGCAAGCAGGCACAGCACCTTCACAAGCAACCATACCTGGGAAGAAAAGCAATGAGAGACTATGAAAGAGCCCCCATAAACATCTCTCCCCAGGCAGCAACTGCAGTCCTTTAGCAGCCCATCCAAACCATAGGCTCATTTTTTGAGGGAAGTGCTCCTCAGCAGGAATTAGGTGATAAAATGCCAATACATAGTAAAATGTTTTTATGGGCACATCTAAATTGTGAGCTGAACTAGAGGCAGCGTGTAACTGCACGCTGGACTGGGACCTAGGAGTAGGGTCTGCAGCCTGAGAGGCTGTATGCCACAGTGAGCCTGTGCTTTCTTTGAAGAGAAACAGGCACCTCTAAAGGGTGTCTGATTATGATACAAGTTTCCTGTGGTGGCATCTGTCTTACACCTCATCTGGACGACTGACATGTTAAGTATTTCCATTAAGTGCTACTGTCAGATTGGTGTAATGCCTCACTGAGCAGAGGTGGGACTTGGGCTCCTAAGTCACCTGCACACTTTTGAAAATATTTTCCTGCACTGAGAAGTGGGGTAAATACTCAGAGACCAGGAATGAGTATGCCAAACAGACAAGGTGCCAAGTGCAGAAAGGAGCAGTGTATTGTCATTAACTCTATATAGCACACAGCACTTGATCAAAGTGATGATGCTTTCATAGAACCACAGAACATTAGAGATCATTTGGTCCAACCACTGTGCCAAAGCAGGATCATCTGGGATAATTCACACAGGAATGCATCCAGGCAGGTTTTGAAAGTCTCCAGAGAAGGAGCCTTCACAACCTCTCTGGGCAGCCTGTTCTGGTGCTCTGTCACCCACATTGTAAAGAATTTCTCCTTGTGTTGAGGTGAAACTTTCTATGTTCAAGTTTGTACCCACTGCTCCTTGTTTTGTTACTGCACACCACCAAAAAGAGATTGCCCAACTCTTCACGCATTGGGAGTGTGAAATCTGTGTGAGGAAGACACCACTCACACTCCCTATTTCTATGTCTGTTCTTCTTCTGGGAATCTGCAACAGAAGGAGTCTTGAAGAAAGCAAAAAATTCTGTACAGCCTGGTGAGAAAGTTGTCGGAATCTGTTCTTTGCTGTGTTATGTCCTGAGCTGCCTTCCTATATTGTCTTACCCTGGAGTGGGCTGCTATGGATAGAGAAGCCTGACTGTTAGTGAAAGGGATGGAAACCTTGCCATGGGTTTTGATGACACCTGTATGGATTGCCGGGCTATCTAATACAGCCCCATGCTTTCAGGTTTGCGGTTCAGTTAACACTGCTGGGCTTACCTTTTGTGACTGCTCATGAAAAATTCTCCTCTTCATCCTTCCAGTGTGGCCTGTTCTTATGATGTCTTTCTTATGACAACGACCCTGAAGAAGCAAGTCTAATTTAGATGGTTTGCCTTTAGGACAAATAAATGGGTAGGGGGTGGGGGGAAAGCAATTCTTTATGAGTAGGACACTAATATTTCTTTCTGGTACAAACCAGTTGACATAGATGGCACTTTACTGATCACTAGCACTTGAGAGGGGCAGCAAATCTAATGGCAGACACTAACGTCTGTCCATCTTTTTTCATACTTAGTACAGATGATCTGCACATGCTCACCCTGGAGCCTAGTGCATCTGCTGTCAATGAGCTAGTGGATATGGTGCTATCTTCCCCTGCTTAGGCTGCCTAAACAGTTGGGTTACTAGATGTGACTCTGCTGATCCCAGAAGTGCTGATTTTCTAATGCAAAAGCTTTTATTCTTTCTCTGGGGACAAATCTATACAGGAATGCAACAATCTGGGTCTGCTAGTTTGACATTTCCTTCCTTGATTTGGAGGGGCGGTTTCTTTATAGTCCTCCAAGCGTTACTGGCGAACTCCTCGTCAAGCGTCTTTTTATGGCAATTTTGCCATCTGCCTGTAAAGGAGAGGAAGTTGGCACTTCTTCAGCAAGGTCTCGCCTCTCTGTTTTGTAATTCAGAGTTGTACTTTGCTGTTTAGATTTACACAAAAATCATCTTCACATGAAAGATGTTCAGTCTGAGAACGGGCACATGTGCACGTATCACACGATCCATGGAGCATTACAGTGCACATCGATTATACCAGAGACCAACAGATTGTCAGCAGCTACTTTTTTTTTTTTTTTTTTTTTTTTTTTTTTNGATAGTCTTGTGACTAATCTGTGCCTGGAACATCTTGATGGACTTCCTGATTTTGTGCTCTCTGTAAACTACCTGGGCTTCCCAACCGACAAGGAAGTACAGCCCTTGTAAGATACAACATGCATTTCTATTGCTCTTTCTTATTTGCACCTTGATTTTATCAGGCAACATCACAAGTCATTAATCAATATTTTTCTTAGCCTTTATTCTGACAAAAATCCCACTAAGTTGGTACTAGCATGATCATTTTGATAATTTGACAGGAGGGATATTGCTGTTGTGTCAATGCCATCTGTATGTTAGGGGCAGTGATGGATGAAGCACTTTCCCTTATAGCTGCTTTTAACATTGCCAGTCCCTATTTTGGTTAAAATTTTCCATGCTAGGTCTTTTGCTTCAGCATGATTAATTAATTACTTAATTAAAAAAGGTTTGGCTAAAATAATTAATTGGTTTCTGAGAATAAGTTTAGGGAAATGACATTGCCCTGTAATAATCTTGCCCTTTTTATGATATTTTGACTGAGTACTTTGAAGAAGAGCCTTGACATTTCCTCCGGAAAGGGTCAACATGTTACTGTTGCTACCCTTGTTAAACAATGATCCAGAGCTATCCAGGCTTTAAACTCCAGAGTTGCAATGTGCACCTCCTTTGCAAACGTCTGTAACAGTTTGGCTACTAAATTGTTCCAGGACTCTGCCTCCATTACTTCTACCCCAGACCTTTCCAGGGCTTTCACCAATCCTGGGATGCAGGAGAACCTGTGCTGCTTTCTCAGAGTTCTCTCCTCTCTGAGCAAGGCTTTCTCTGCAATTGCACCACTGGCACCGAACCCTCAACATGTGGGAACTTGTGGTGAGTTTCTTTTGCATGTCTTCATGGCTAGATATGACTTAGATTAATTTGAGGAGGAGCATCCTGAACATTAATGTAGAAAGATAGGAGGCAGGAGGAGAGGAGTTGAGTTAAAGGGTTGTGTTGGTCGAGGCTGCAGAAAAGACAGCATGAAAAGCTGAGGGAAAGGAAGCTGATGAGAAGGGAGATGGGAAGAAAGGGAAGACAGCAGACAGGAACTAGGGATGACAAGCAGCAGAGGATGGTGAAAATAAGGAACTGGTGGAGAGTAGTGAAATAGAGCAAGGACCAGGAGGCTGATCTCAAGGCTCAAGCACAGCATTGAGCTGTAAAATCCAAGTTGGATGGGAAAACTAGTGGCGAAGTAGATGCCTTACTGATGTCTTGCAACAGTCCTCCTGGTGACCAGATCCATCCCCTTGTCCCAAAACAGAATCAGCCCTACCTGAAGCATACATATCTCATCTATTTCACAGTCTTCTGCATCATCCCCATGTGCTGTAGACACAGTTTCCCAAAGAAGAAGTCTATCACAAACTGTCCAGCACCAACTAACTATAGCCTCATCTCATTTCTTTTGTACTGTCCCAGTGGGCAGTGCAAACAGTTTATTCTCTTGTTCTCTGTGATAGACCTTTGCATATGCAAGGAGCATAATCTTGTTTCCTATAAGTTCTGTCTCCTAGAGGCTAAGTAACTCATCTCTTCTGAACATATATTTTCTCATCCTTCTTTCCCCTCTTGTTTCCTCTTATTTTATAACATGTGGCTTCCTTTTCAGGCTGTTTAGGAGCTGAGAAGAGAGATTACCTGGATTCATCCTGTTTCTCCGTTGAACTCCAAGCAAAATTTCCACTTTCAGGGCATAGTAGAACGTCGTTAGCTCAGAATTAGACACTCATTACCATAGTTATCAAGTGATCAGGTAGCAATGTGAGTCACGTTAGCTCTGTGTGAGGTAACATGAGCAGGTTAAAGTTTCTGACTCACGGGTGGGAAGGAACGACTCAAGCAGAGCTTGTGCTTTTGCTTACTTCTGCTCTGCTTTCCTACCACCACCACAGGGACAACTCTAGTGCAATCCCGGTGAACTACTGTTATGTTCCGCGTGTGATACTTCATCATCCTGGACCAGGCTGGAAGCAGATAGTGCTACCTGAGTTGCTAGCAATGCCTGCTCAAAACAAAGAGAAACCACCAAGAGGCGGCAGGAAACCACCAATGGCTGGAAAGAGGCAGCCACCTGAAAATAAGGTCAAAAGAGAGAATCTTTACCTGTGGACAACACGCTGATTGGAGTCACCCACTGGGGGGGGTCTCACTCTGCTCACTAACTGTAGAGTTGCAAACAGTGCAGTCAGTTTACCAGCATACAGATACCAGGTGACATGCTGGGAACCCAATTGAGTGGAAGCCCAAACTGGTGAATGACCCAAAAATCTGAAGCTTAACATAATCGTGTTAACTTTACCTCATAAATGTTTGTAAAAGGGAATGTATGGTGGAGAAAATACCACAGGAAGGAGTGAATAATAGTATGTTCAGAGCAGAGACTGGTCAGAGAGTGGCAAATAAACACAGTTACAGCAGGAGGGAATGATGAACCTGTGCAGATTGCATATCATTGTTTTGTGCAGACAGGAAATCTGTGGGGTAAAAGTGCCTTCACATGCCTTTTGCATATAAAATCTTTATCATAGTGTTTGTACCTGGAGAGGAGGAAAAGAAAGGTTATACAGAGAAGTCTAACATACATTCTTCCTAATATGATAGTCATTGGCTTTGCATATTTACCTATCTCTGAGCAGGGGGCGGGGGGGGGAGGCCACAAAAGGGCTGAGGGACTGCTGACTGCTTTGTTGTAGGGGGAAAGGTATCTCTCACACATAAGAAGTCATAGTAGGTAGTAGAATGCTTGAACAGGGGAACCCTGACAACAGGGACATTGAGTCTGCTTAGGGAGACCTTGGATGTGTTTCTTTCTTCCCCCAGATCATGGAAAGAACTTTACTGGACAGCCTGTGGGGAACCAAGAGGCACAGTAAGATGCCATCTTTAATCCTGCCTTGGAGTGTGTCTGTGGTCCCTTTCTAAGCCCTGACCTTTTGACCTTATACAATGGAAGTCACCTTGTGCAGTGGGCCCACAGGAGGCTTTTATTCTGCTGATGTCTAAAACTGATGCAGCTGGGTTGTCAGATTGCCTTCCATCTTGTTCTCTCAAACATCTCCATGAGATGGAAGGGAGGGTGGTGTGTGGGAAGGGACTATCAGGCAGTTTCACAGCGTTGCTCCTTGATAGAATTACTGAAGTGTATTTTCCTTTATGGAGAATACTACTTTGAGGGGGGAGTCTTAAGGGGATATGTTAGATGAAGAGGCATATGTCAGCCCAGTCAGACAACTTGAGGGTCACCAGGTTCTCAGGCTACATGTCCCTAGGTGCTGCGTCCTTATGAGGAGCCACTGTATCTGGGTTCTCTCTATAAGCAAACTGGAAGGAGGCCAAGGAAATTAGTGCAACAAAATGCTTACCAGGAAGCCAGAGATAAATATTCATGTCTGGATTTGTTTCCCATTGACTTTTTTAATTACATAAGGAGGAGATGATGTCTGTGAAAGAATTCCCCTTCTCCTCCCACAGGATATAGAGTGCTTTGATGCATGTCCTTTCCAGCAACAAGAGTTCTCCTGAAGTGATTCCTAGAAAGTCCCTCAGGAAGAGATCTTCATATATTCTACGGCTCAGCTGCCAGCTCTGAAGAATGAGATGGCTGAGATTCCCCTTGAGCAGTGGTGGAGCCGAAGGCCTGTTCATCTTCTGCATGATGTATAGCCATCTGGCTGAACTGGCATAGGGGAGCAGAGGGTTGAGATCTGCCATAAGAGGCATTAATCTTTCTATTAATTATATTTGTAATTACTTTTGCATTTCTTCTACAATTTGCAGGAAAAAAAATCCCTCTTTGGTCCTGCCCACAAAAAAAAAACAAACCAACAAAAAAAACCCCCAAATCCCCCAACAAAAAACTTTAGGCGGAGGTTAACATTGGCATTTTTGGGGGCAAAACTGCCCTGCAATATGACATACAGAGGACTGCTTCCCTCCACTTCCTACTCTCAGGTATGTGGCACCCTACTTACCATTCACTATTTTGCTTAAGAGTGAGTTGAATCTCTTTTGGCATTGTGTCATTCAGATCACAGTCCTGTCTTCTGGTGAGCCCAGATTTGCACACTGACAGATATGTCTTGCTTGTGCTTTGAGGGGAAGTACAATATTTTTGGGCTTCTGCAGACAGAAACATGCCTAGACGTAACATAGCAGCTGCTGGATCACTGACACACATAGAGTGTGTCAGGTGAAATGAAGCTGAAGAACATAAGATGTCCAGCAAGGTCTTCAGGAGCACTAGGCTGCAAGTTTGCTAGATGGGAAGCAGCATCCTGGCCATGGTGACCAAGAGAGCATGGATCCACCCAAGAGCAGACTCTTTGCTACATTTAGGTTACATGCAAAGAGAACTGTAGAATTGGTCCTCAAACACAGCCAGAGACAACCTGTCCATGCCAGGAGCAATCCTCTTCCTAGAAGGATGCTGTGTATGCTGCACTATAGCTGCTACCTCACTGTTGCATAGTCTCTGCTTCTGCACCATGCTGACACCTCCCTTACTCTGCTGCTGGCTCCATGGGAAAATTGAAATGCCAGAACATTTTCTGTTAGGTATCAAATAATACAATCACTGGCCAATAACCACTTCCATTCCTCATATTCTGTCTCCATTTTTCTCTTCAGTCACCCATTTCCTTTTCTCCCCACCCTGGTGCTCATGCCCTGCTCTAGGCTGAGTCTTCTAAAGAGGAAAATGGAGATACTGGTTCCCTGTTTGACCAGTGTCCCCATTTTCCACTTGATATTTAGCTGCTGCAAGGTAAATTGCCCAAAACTAACTGAATGTTTGGCAAAACAGTCTTGCTTATTTCAGTTGTTTTAATGTAAACACTTACTGCAAACATACTTTGCAGCACAATTTGTTCTTTTGAACAGTCAAATACAAGAATGCTTCTGGTAGATGTATTTGTTTGATTTTATCATGCACTGTGAAGCAATATAATCCTGCTGGGGCCATCAAATAGGCAATAGTTTATTTCATTATTTCAATTTTTACACTTTTAAAAACCAGTAAGAGTGACAAACCTCTTTCTTTAAAGGGTCAACCTGCTGAGTCCTTGGATACTTGGTAAGTGGGTTTCTGTTGCCCTTCCTAAATGATCTTCTGTCCTAGCCAGCTGAAAACTTGACTAGGGTCTTCTCCAGGAGAGGGAGAAAAATGTGGGAAAACTCTTACTGTTGCTAAACTCACATCAGTCTGGCATGAGCTGATGGAGGAACATGAATTGTTTTCCTGCAGCTACCATAAAGACTGGTACTGAGACAGTAAAGACTGAGCTGTGTCTCTGTTGCCCTATTTCTTGATGCAACATGGCTCCATAGATGGGAGTGTTATTGTTCCATGAGTATCTGACAGGTGCCTGTAACAAGATACGGAAGGCAAAGAGTAGCTGATTGCAGAAAGCCAGTGGTGGAGGCTGAGAACAACCTAGCACATTTTTGTGTAATTGGTGAACAAAGCAATGGCCAGCCAGTGAGATGCAATAGACAAGGCTGAGACAGACTTCTCTACTAGAGAGTATCCCCTGTTTCTGCTGACTCCTGGAAGCATGGGTGTAGCCACCTTCTACTTAGCTAGTTGTACACAGCTGCTTTCTGCCTCTTGCCCCAAGAGAAGGACATGAACTATAGGGAGACTCACAGCTATGGAAGACAGGCTCAACCTTCATCCCTTTTCCCATCAAGACTTGCCACAGCTCCTCACCACACCACTGATGACCCCAGACGAAGTCAAAGCTCCTAGGAGTATCCTGGAATGGTTGTAGCAAAGGCAGCAGTGGTGATCACAGACCTTCACAAAGCAGAAGTGGGACTGCTGGAAGCAGCATGCTCAAGCATGCCCACAACACAGGCGTTTTCAAAGTCACTCCTGTCAGCATGGACAAAGCCGTATGATGATCAACCAGACTTCTCAGAGCTGCTCTTGTGCCTGGGCCAACACTGAGGATTCAGGTGGAGAGCAAAGAAAAGGAGATTGAGTCTGAAGGGTGGTGACAATTCAAGGCAGGAACCTCCGTCATGTAAATATATCAATAACTGCTGTGTTTATGTTGGCTGAAGTACTTCTGAATTGTGGCATTTACCCTGTATTGTGCTTTTCTCAAAACAAACACCCTGTTTTCTGGGCAGATATCCTGTAGTACAATGTTTTGCTGCCATGCTCTGGGCATGCTGGCACTGTCATACCATTGCTATGTGGCAAAACAGAGCCCGTTTCTCTGATCTGGGGTACTGCTCCATTCTGCTTTTCCTAGTAGAGGTGTGAGTAGTCTGCCTGTCCCAGCCTGCATGGGATTTCTTCCTGCCCAGACACTGCTGCATTGAGGCCAAGCATCCTGCATCCACTGACTAGTAAAAACACAACAAAAATCCTGCCAGAGCCCATGTCATCAAGCCTACCTTCCTAGCTAACTACCATCTAACTAAGATGACCAGGGCAACCAGAGTCTATGTGGCAGTGGTAATATTCACTGTTCCAGTCCAGTGATTTTTCAGCTGTTGAAGTGCTAAACTAGATTTCCAGGAAAGGAAATTCTGTTTTGCCCAATCTCTACTTATGGTCCTACCATACTGGCCTTGGTTTGTCTAGGATAGAGTTAATTTTCACAAGAAGTTGGGAAAGACCACAGCCAGAAGAGCTGGAGGGATATTTGATACCATATTGACATCACTCCTGGTTTATACATACATGGGGGTAGCTGTCCAGAGGAAGTGCATGGAATTCAAGCAGAGAGGCAGGAGGTTGCAGGTAGTGAGCAGCTGTGTTCTACATCACTATTTCATTAGTAGTATTTCTATTACTGTTGTTTCATATATTCATCAAGATGATAAAATCTTACCTCAATCCTCAAGTTTTTACCTCTTTTTACCACTACACTCTGGGCCGGGGGTGGGGAAAATGGGGTGTGAGAGTGTGAACGAGTGGCTGCATGGTGCTCAGTTGTTGGCTAGGCTCAAAATAGAATACAGATACTTGTGCTCTGCCTCACCAGCCCTACCATGCTGCAGAAGTAGTGGTCCATTGCACAAGTCCATTCCAGGAAAGTTCACTCTCTTTTCTGGAGTTGTCCCAGGCCAGTGGAACTGAAAGCTGGAGCCATTGGTGAGAACAGCACTTTGCAAGGGTGTGTTTTTTTTATAACTTCTCTCATGAGAAATGCAGGTTTGGGAATTGTTGAGACCTCAGTCTTGGAAAGAAACTTAGAAAAATTGAAAGATTCTCATAGGCAGACAAGCCATCAAATTCAATCAGAGGCAGTAGCTGGTCATGGGACAGAGAGGGCCAAACTGGAAGCAGGACAGTGCACCTGGCTGCCATGATGAGAGACAGTGCTTACACTACAGTAGCCTTCCAGTTTGCCACCTGACCTTTCCAGCCTCATCCCTGCTCCTTTTTGGTTGACTTTTTACTGTCCTCAGTTAATCTCTTGCCATGCCCTTTCCTTTCCCCTTTCCAGCATATTTGCTATTCAGCAGGTTCACACAGTGATAAATGATTAACCAGCAGATTTGTTGCTCAGTTCCTTATTGGAATGCAACAAAGATCTCCACTAACTTTGTACATATGGCATAACAAAGAGACAGGGCTTCTGCCAGAGCATCAAACAAGACTTGGCCTATGCATTAATTGTGAATAATAGGAACAGAGAGACATAAAAAAAATAAAAAAAATCACATTGACTGGAGTAGGGAGGCAGCCAGCCTCAGGCACACTGAGGACAGAATTATGCATATGCTACCCTCACATGCATAGCAGGGACACGATGAATAGCTGGCTATGCTTCAGAGCACTGCCACTGAGACTAGCAACCACATTTCTCAGGGAGGGTTGGAAGGAGGCAACCACACCTCCATGCCAACTCTAAATGAAATAGCCATGTAGAAGGTCTTGCCTTGGCTTAGCTCACTCAGGAGGTAAGACTAGAGCTTGGGCTGGCGTAACAGCCTGCTGAGCACCACTGATGCGGGAAGATGAAGCAGGTGCCACGCAGCTGAGGGAAGAGCTGGCAATGCAGGGAGAAGAACCCCTTCAGGGTGACCTCTCCCTCTACAGATGCAGCCAGAAAGCAGCTGTCAGGAAGCACAAGGCAAAGGCACCAAGCTGCTGGTTCCATCGCACCCCAGCAGGCAAGGAAGAGCTCGGAGAAGAGACGACTTCCCTTTGCAGGGTGCTTTCCTTCCTCTAACAAGGTAAGCCAGCAAATGACTCAATTATATACTGAAGAACAATGGAATAAATGTTTACAAAGTGCCTTTTTAAATGCCAAGAGTTATAAACCAGTGAGTGGAAGAAAGCAGGACTCAAGATACCCCAGTGCCCAATTCAGGCAATGCTTAACTACTAGACTGTGAGGTATTGGACAGGCTCCAGTTCCTCTTCTGGCAGCAGTCCTTCCAAATCACAAGTACATTTTTTTCTTTTTCATTCAAAGAGAGAAATAAATACCATCCTTAATTATGTTTTGTGTTAAGGGCTTTGAATAGAGAAGAGAAGGGAAAGGAAGAATAGCAGTTTTGCATATCATGTCTGTCTTTCCAGACTCTGGAAAGCACTGGCAGGTATATAGGCCCTTCCCTGGTAACAGGCATATACATAATTAGCACAGCACATCATGCATCTCCTCTCTATTTGCCAATGTGTTCACATCTGTGCAGGACAGCACAATGCTTGAGTGCCACTTGTGCTATTGCCAGCCTCAGCTGTGCCATGTCCCTGGGTCATACTCCTGGAGGTTTGCCTTAAAGAACACAGGCACTGAGAAGAAAGGTAATTGGAGCACAGGGTATTTATTTGCATTTAAGTTTTAAAGCCATTACATTCCATGTGCTTAAGTTTTTCTTATCAACATAGGTATCTGGGTATCAACATAGGATACTGGGTTTATGTAAAAAGTAAAATTGATGCTTTATAGTAGAACTTCTGAAGCTGGAGTTGGCAGGACACCTATCTCCCTTCTACCCAGATAGGGGAGTACTAGCAAGATCCCTCCTCAGCTGCTCCATGACACTTTTACCTGTGACTGCAAAGGGGAAATGGAAGCAGGGATTCCCTGGGCGACAGTTGGCAAAGCTGTGCAGCTGCATGAACTTTTGCATTGTCTGTCCAGGTGCATAATTCCTTATCAAAATAGCATGAACTGGTGGGGGGAGGTCCTGACCCCTTACCCTTCTGTGCCTGAAACAGTGTAATTGTGATCATAGTCCCAACCAAGTGCTCCTGGTGGATATGTGGGGTCCATTCTGGAATGTGTCAGAAGATCAACAAGGAAATTTCATGGGCCAAATGACTTTAGCAGGGACAAGCACTATGAGAGGTTTAACATCAGGACACAAGCACCTCTAACTTAAGTAGTGGAGAATGAAAGCACAACTCAAGATACAATGAGAAAACAGGAGCTGAACATATGATCAGGCTCTTTAAATGGCTTAGGAGCCCCAATAACTCCCTTTGAGACATGGAGTCTCCTGCTCAAGCCTACTGAGCAGCAACCTGGGAATTTGCTAACTTGAGGCTACCATGGCTAAACAGACAGTAGAAGATGCAAATGTGCTCTGTCTGGGATAGGGCATTTGGCAGTTCTCACTCCTGCTCTCTCTAATCATTGGCCAGGTATCAGCAGAGCTGCTTGGGAGGATTTTACTATTGATACAGGCAGGTGATGTATGCAGACTACACCTCTCTCAGCCACCGAAACCCTCAGGTCAGTGCATGAGGTCACACTGGCTTTGCTATGGCTGCTTTGAAACTGTTTGGAAAATCAGAGCAGCAAAGAGGCCTGAACCTTGGAGACAGAGACGACAACAGTGGAGCTTCTGGACATGTCTTCTGTTACATTACTACTGTACTTGCCAACTTCAAACCTACTGACTTAGACTCTGCTCACTGTCTGACTTTGTTCTAATAGCTTGGGAATGATACACAGAGCAGGACACAAAGGCTGCTGCAGTTGCCTGCTGGGACCACAGCGCCAGCATAACTCTGCAGAGGAATGGGAGCAGGGTATGAACATGGAGGGAGAAGCGGAAACTTCTATGGCTTCAAAAAGTGGGTATTAAGGCATTTAAACACTTAACAGGTTTGAATCTTTGAGGACCCAACACTTATTTTCAAAACCTGATGGGCCCTAGAAACCTCTCCTGCTGAAAGCTCTCCCCCGATGCATTTCTGAAATGCAAGATTAGGGTCCTAAGTCACTTTGTCACCCATGGAAATGGCTTCTCTTTCATGGTTGCTTGCCTCCTTCTCTGTGGGAATGCCAGACTGAAAGAAAGTTCTCAAATGCTTCACATAAAGACTTAGGCTTTTTGCACCATTCCTTTTTGTGCTGGATTTCCTTCCTAACGCAAGGATCCCACTAGTCCCTTTGCAAGACAAAATGTTTATCCTCATTCCTGGGTCTCTTGCCACTAGTCATGTCTCCTAACATGTAGACTGTGGTTGTAGGCAATAGTTCTTACTTCTGCTGCTGCTACAGCATTGTTTGGACAGCGTTCTAGAGTACCAGTCATGCGGCTGCACGTAGTTAAAGACTCCAAAATAGCTTCACTGGCATGGCCATCTCCTTGTGCTGCCCCCACCGCAAACTGGAGATTTTACCTGCCTTCCCTTCCTATACTTGGTTGAGCTGTCTTGGCTTTGCACTTGGTGAAGCACCAAGCAAAAATAACTGCATACCTTTGCATGGCAGAGGTTCTGTCTATCAGGGTGACTCAGCAGGACAGCCGTGCATTCCTATGCAATGTCCTGGAACAGACTGCCTCTTCTTTAGGTTGTGTTGGGTTTGGGGTGGGACTTGGGCCTTCTGAGCAGGGTTGGTGCCAGAGAACAGCTTATCCTTAATTACTTTTCCATGATAGGATTCAGCTGCAGAAGAACAAACACCAGCAAATTCAAGGTGATAGAACCCATTTCCAGGCAAGGTAAATCAGAGAACTGAGAACCTGAAACTGAGCACAAGTTCTGCAGAGATAGAGATTTCATCATCTCAGAAATAGTCCTGGCAAAGCCCCAGTAGGCAATGTAGCTAAGTTATTCTGTGGCTTTTTTGTTCTTTTATGTGGCTCCTGGATAGCTAAAGCCTGACCACAATTACAGTCATTTTATTTTAAGGAACCATCCAAAGTCATCGACGTCTACCCAGATGTTTTGGGTGGCCCCTAAGAGGAACATATTGGTGGCATTTTCGGTCATTGACATTGTGGGATGGCCAGTTTCCGGCAGAACTATTGAGCGCAATACTTCTGTTAAACGCTTATTATCGAACCTCTCGCTTCCTTTTCTTTTAAAAGGTTGGTTTTTTTTGTTTTTTGTTTTTGTTTTTTTTTAAATAAACTTCCTATATTCATTATTTATACCCTTCCACAAATGCTAGGACAATGCTTTGGCGTCCCGGAGGCTGGGCAGCATTTGGGATGCAGGAGGGTTTGTTAAAAGCGCATCCGGAGGGTGTTTGGGTGCCTGGCAGAGAGCGGGAAATGCCCGGGAGCTCACTTTTGGGAATTGCTCCCCAATGGCGCCAGTCTGCCTGTTTGCAACATTTCACCCAGTTTTGCAAATCTAACAGCCCTCTGGCCAGCCTCACGTGTTCTGCCACAAAGCTTTGCGAAACAGCCTCTGTCTCTTATCGAAACAACAACGGGGTAGAGTTCTGCTTGTGGTAAAAGTTCACAACACTGAACCAGCCGAAAATAAAAAAAACAAACCAAAGAACCCCCAACCAACCCCAAACCCAACAAATGAAAAAAGACCCCGAATGTTGAGACAGCTCATCTCTAACTTTTGAGTTAAAGCACTGATTTGGACCACCTGAGGATATGGTGCATTAGAAGTAATATCGCTCTGCAGACTTCCCTCACCCACTAACTTCAGTGCTCATTTTCAGGGTATGTGCTCCCTTACCACACTGATCAACTGAAGAGATTATAATTTTCCATCTGTCTTGCTGTGGCCATCAGGGCACTGCTGCACTCTAAATGTGTTTGCACACATTGATAGATGTCCTCCTAACCACCAGTTAGGACATTGACATAGACAGGAACACGGTAAACTGTAAACACTCGTGTCCCAGTTTCTCTTTTCTCTTCATCCTGGTGAGAGTTTCACTTCCAGTAGGTCTCACGGTGAGAAGTGAAGAGAGGAAAAGACAGCAGAGGTAAAGGTTGGTTGTTATTCATAGGATCAGCTCACATGCGAGTTATGCATTATCAGAGACAAACTATGCACTTGAGACCAATGTCCCACTTCATCATCATCCAACCACCTTGACCATCCTGATTCTTTCTCTCCTACCCTCAGTCTCCATGCTGTCACTTACATCCTTGCTCCATTGTGTCTATCCATTCTTTGGGACAAGTTTGTACAGATGAGGCAGTTTATTTCAACTAGGGCTTAATCTTCATGTTTGCAAAACCCTCTTGACAAACGGCAGTGGCTCTGTTAATAAACTCTGTAGCACTTCCCAGGAGGAAGAAGTAGATAGGGCCATGCATTGTATAAACCTTCCATAGAAAGGAGGATGTTGGTTGTGGAAAAAAAACATGCTTTCCTTTGTCAGGTCCTTCACTGACACCCCACATCCCTTGAACTGTTTACTTGAGGTTCTCCAGTGCTTCAGGTTCCCTTGGTACTCTGCTGTGGTGAGGCCACACCTTGAGTGTTGTGTTCAGTTTTGGGTACCAAGAGGGATATGGAGGTGCTGGAGCAAGTGCAGAGGAGGCCAATGAAGCTGGTGACGGGCCTGGAAAGTAGATCTTATGAGGAATGACTGAGAGATTAGAGGCTGTTTGAAAAAGAGGAGACTGAAGGGAGACCTCATCACTCTCTACAGCTACCTGAAAGGACATTGTGGAAAGGCTGCTGCTGGGCTCTTCCCACAGGTAAGTGATAGAACAAGAGAGAATGGCCTCAATCTGTGACTGGGTAGGTTTAGACTGGATACTAAGAAAAATTGTTCACAGAGAGAGTGGTCAGGGATTGGAATGTGCTGCCCAGGGAGGTGGTGGAGTCACCAACCCTGACTGTGTTTAAAAGTCATTTGGATGTGGTGCTTGGGGATATGGTTTAGGGTAAGCCTTGTAGACTAGGAATATTGGTCAGACTTGGTGATCCCAAGGGTCTTTTCCAACCTGAATGTTTCTGTGATTCTGTGAAGACAGAGAGCCTCCTTAGTCTTCCCAAACTACACATCCTCTGTCCTTGAACCAACCTCTAAAGAAGTGTCAGACTATAATCTGACAGGGAAGCTAAGGGCCCTGGAGGTTTCAGTCTTACCCAACCACAGCTCATGTTTGCAGTGCACAAGCATGACCTTGATGTCCTTGGGCAGAGGAAAGCTGAAGCCTCCATGACCAATCCAATTCCTGGTAACTGGTTTCTGCTTCCCCATAGAACTGCAGCATCTATGCAGAAGAAGAAGTGACATTTCACTCTCAGACTACATCTAGAAGTCCATCTTCATCAAAACCCACAGGCTTTTAACGAGCAAGAGAAACACAGATTATTTCCCCCCCCGCCCCCAGCAAAAACAGCTGCTTTCTCAGTGGCTGAAAAATGCTGGTTTGCCTTTGTCTTCGTATGGAGTGTTTCAGAGGAGTTTGAGGACAGGGTCATACAGAAACAAGTCTCCTACATAGGTGGTCTCAGAGGTCCTCTGTGACATGCTGAGATTTTGAGATGGACCTGTGTTCTGTATTAAGCTGAAGAAAATGAGACAGAGAGTTTAAATAGCATTTATTCAGTTTCTTTGTGGGTGTTTTTTTTTCTTGAAATAGAGCCTTTTTCTCTTCTGTTTTATTGGAAACACACCCACAGCAGGGTGTCTGAAATCAGGCAGGGCTGTGCTTGGCAGGCACCCATGAGGAAGCTGTGCGCAGTCCAGCAGGGCTGCTCCTTGTGTGCATTCTGTGGTTCTTCATCCCCATGTCTCACATTCACCATGTACCAAAAGACACTTGGACCTCCCCATACAATTCTGCCTCTCTCTGTCCTGCCAACTACCATGAGATGGATGTAGATTTAAACCCACCTTCTAACTTCCTTGAGAGGAGGTCAGCATCCTCTTAAGCTCCTTTGAAAACGTTACATTCGGACTGAGCAGGATCCAGTGACGTGATCTTCCTCTCTACAGAGGCACAAAAGGTGCCAAGGTACTGTAAAACGGTGTCTGAGACAGCAATTACAACCCCATTGCACTCAGAGGGTCCTCATCTGAGTGAGATCAATCTCTCTTACACTCTGTTTTATATATATTGTAAGTCTTGTGACTTCTAAGCAGCATAATTCTGTAATGCCTAGTCGTATGTAGAAGTGCAGAGAACTTGTGCAGTGTCCCATTCTTCCCTTGCTCCATGGAGACACTTTGAGGGTTCCTCTCCTTTCACTCCTCTGCCTCAGTCTCTGCAAGAGGTCTAATGCCTAAAAGCCATCGGTGTGAAAGGAAAGCAGTACTACTAGGACATCATGCATTTGCCTGTGGACAAGGAACCACTCCTCTCCTGCTGCATGAGGAGTCAAAAGCATGTGTTCACCTAGCATGATCATCCCTTGAAAATTCAGTCTGTGTCAAACAGCAAACCACAGAGCAAATGCATATGGGCAAGAACTCTGATAGATGGCATTCTCTTGCCATGCAAACGACAAGAAAGTAGCAGTCAAAAGCCATCAAGTCTCTGCTGAATCATTGATGAATGTTATTCCAACTTAACACTGTCTGCAGAAAGACAAGTTGGCTCTTCAGAGCTGATACAGGAACCATCTCTGTATGTCAGCACAATGGATGGCCTACTAGGTCCGTACTTCTAATTCAGGTGGTGAATGCAGTGCCACTAGGATTCTGCAGGGCATCACCCAAAGGATGGATGCAAGAGTATAGTCTGTTCTTTAAGGCAGTCAATGCCAACCCAAGGTTGGGGAATGGCAATGGAGAGCTTTGCATCAATTTAATTCTAAGGATACTGATTGGAAAAGTGGGCTCCCCCCCTTCTAGGACTGGTTGGGAAGGACTCACAGCTGAAGCAGGATGTGGAACCCTGGGACTTCAGTGCTTTTGCACAATAGGTAGTTGTGTGGTTCCTCCTGTGATGAATTAGCACCAAGCAGCCAGTTGCTGTTCTGGAAAATTATTCAGATGTACTGAGGTGTAAACAATCTCTTCCTGAAGGAGGGGCCCAGGAAGGAAGCTAAGTGTCTAGCTTCCTTCAAAATTAAGATTGGCCTATAAAGGGATCTGGAAGCAAATTAAAAGTGGCTCAGCTGAGATAAAGCCTTTGTGAGGTTTATTAGAAAGGTGAGCATTAGAGGAACATAGCCAGCACCGTCTCTTGTGGATACTTGTCTGACCTCTGCATACATAGATGTATTTATTTAGTTATTTAATATACATTGCTGTGGGGAAAGTAACCTATGTGAATGCTCAGTCATTACCTTCTGCAGGAAAAGGGCACATGCAAGAGGTATTTGAAGAGAATTCTTGCTGAAGAGAGAAGATGGAAGTAGTTTAGAGACAGCGGTTGTGAAAACAAGTAGTACTGGAGAGCTTATCCATGCATAGGTGAGATGAGGCCTGAATAGACAGAGACTCCCCATTCCTTCCTCAAAAGCACAAGGACAGAACAGAGTGACTGAACAGGATGTGAGGTAAGGCAGAAAACAATATCCATAAAAAAATGCTAGTATTCAGGGAGGGAAGAAAGCATGTCAATGTACACAAATCAGCTTTGATTTGATGCTCACCCTGATGCTCAGTCCTGCTACAAAGGGATAAGCTTGCAATCTTCCCCCCTTCAGAAAATGGAGCATGCTTCCAGCTCTCTGAGCCTGTGCCAGACTCTGAAGTTCACTTTCAAAGGCAAAGATGACGCGGAGACATTTGACAGGACTCATGCTTCTAAACCACGTGAACGCTTTTGTAAACATTACTTCTGGGTCTACTTAATATCTCCACTATTAATCGAGTTGCGGGGAGTTAAAAGCCCATTAGTAGCAGTAACAAACACTATTTAACTGCCCTGAATTGCAGTTGCAAGTTTAGGCAGAGAACAAATGCAATGTGACTTTGGAGGAGCAGAGAGCCAGCCAAAAAAAGAAAAACCAAACCAAACTTTATTTAATCTTGAAAAAACTCACAAAACAAACATCTATTAATCAACCCAAAATACACAGCCCATGAGAAGGAAGGGAAAATCTCGGCAGATGTGAAATTGAAAGAAGTTGTGACTATGTTGGTTAAAACCAGATGTGGAACTCGAGAAATGACAGTGACAGATGTGCCAATACATGGAGCAGACCTTGGTGTGCACTGTGACCATGAGGACTGCCTTGCTGAGAGTTTGGTCTTGCTGGCACAGGAAGCACACAGGACAGGACCAGGAAGTTATGATCTTACTTTGAAGTCAATGGTCTACCAAACAAGAGAGGTGACGATAACCTGGGTGATTTTCAAAGCAAAGCAATAGCAGAGACTGAGGGTATGGAGAAATCATCCAATCCTGTTTGGATTTCTGAAGAGAGTAATGGGACAGTGACCCAAACCTCCTTGGTTTGGCTATGTATTGACTGTCTGTATTTGTAGGGACACGTTAGTACCTGTTCACAGTTACTGGTTTCTGGGCACTCAGGACAATGAGTCTTTAACATGTTACTTTCTTGTATGTAATAGTATAAAAATAAGAGAAAATTGGGTTGGAGGAAAATGTAACTTCTATATTATGGGGGAGAATTAAACAGTGAAATGCATGACAGTATGAAAAACTCCCAGAGCTCTTTGCTTGAGGCTTTCAAAAGTAAGTAGTGTCATGAGTCCTGTAAAGTCCATTCCTGGAGGCCAAAGGGATATCCAAGAATTGTTTTCTGTATGTCTTACCTGCTCAATATTTCAGCTGGATAGACACCTGTTTTTATATTATCTATGTCCTTATTACCTTGTAATAATGACTTTAAAAAACCCACTGGGTCTAGAAGCATGAAATTCTCAGAAATAAGAAATGTCAAAGTCACAATTGCTCTTCATGTTTTAATTCAAAATTCTACATGCATCTGCATTGTGTCACAGTCACAGGATCATCACTGTACAGGACAAATCGTCGCTACGCTCACTGGGTAACTGATCAGAGTTTCCTCTTATCCTCATCACTTGACCTCAGGCCTTATTTACTAAACACCACTTAAACTCTGCCTCAACACAAACTGATTACATTTCCTCATGGGCTTTCCTGTGACACTTTCACTCTAAATCTAAGGGCTTCACAAATATGAACACATATCCCTTTAAAATAGCCCTCGTGAAAAGAGCAAAATCATAAATACTGCTTCCATTTTTGCCAAAGTGGAACGAGGATAAAGACTTTAGAGTTGGCACCGTTGAGTCCAGCTGTTCACTTTACAGTTATACAAGTTTGCTTTTGGAGGGATTTTTTTTGTGTGAGCTTGTGTGTGCTGCATATGTTTAGACATTGGCATGTTACTTAAATCTGCAGAGAATTTGCCCTCCAAGTGACTATTGTGAAAGATGAAGCTGCAGATACATAACAAAACCAATTGTTTTCTGTGAATGTGAAAGCTGGGCACTTACTGGGAGAGGGGGAAAAAAAAAAGTAAAACAAGAAAAAGAAGAAAAGCACTGTTGAGAGGACCAGGGAGGAAAGGGAAGAGGGAGAATGGTGTGTGGACAAGTAAATTCTAATGATATGGACAGTTTGTGAGTAAATAAATGAAACTTGAGAACACCTTTGGGCAGGATTCGTAGCTGATGTGACAGAATAAAGGTGAACTAAGCAGTCCCTAGAATATCCTTGTTAGCAAGTTTTGACACTGAAGCCACTCAAAGCAAATCTCTGGCAAACCCGCGATGGCGTGCCATGAACTTCCTCTAGGGGCAAAACACATCCTCTGCTGAAGTCTGGGTGTGTGAGGCCAAGAATTTCTAAGAGCAGCCAGGATTTCTTGAACCTTCAGTGCCAAGAACTCCAATGATTTCATGTTGAAGGCACAGCTCCCAGCAACTTTGCTTTCAAAGCAGAACGCTCAGCACTTTTGCCAGTCTGGCCCTAGGTGTCCGCAGCTTGGCAAACAGAACAGGAAGTAGTTGCCAACATAGAAAATGCTTATTTAAGTGACTTGCCAGTAGTACACAAGGACTAGCAATGTCCGGCTTCATTAATGACCAGATCATTTCTTCTCCACCTCCAATCCTCTTCCTCATTTCCAACACACCCCTCCAGAATTGCAAAAAATCATTCAGGGATTCTGTGAGAAAAAAGCACAACAAAATGCTGTGTGGTCATGCAGTTAAAGGCTGTACTGTAACACACAGGCACAAAAGAGATGAATTAATGCCTCTGGACCATCATTTCCTCATTCTGCTATGCATTCATGATGTTCCTTTAACACAATTCTTCGTGGGCTATTACAAAGACTTACAGAACCACAACAATAAAAAAAAACCCAACCCAACAACAACAACACCACCACCCCCCTCAAAAACCAAAACCGAAACCAAAACCAAACGAAACAACAAAAACAATCAAACCCCACAACAACACAAACCAAGCCCCAAACCCAATAAAGCAACAAAACCAACCAACCAAATAAAAAAAAAACAAACCCCAACACAAAAACAAATAATTGAACAAGCAAAACTCAACTCCCTCCCCCCAAAAAAACCCAAAAATCAAACAAACAAAAAAAAACCAAACCCAAAAACTCCTCAAACTTTCAGAGCTTTCTCACTTACATGTTAGAGAGTGTGCTTGTGGAGACAGGCTGACTCTGGTACAGGTCACCAGAAGACAGGGAGTTGGAGATCTGCAGCCCTCCACCACCTGAGGTGACAAGAGGGTAGCAGCCATTCAGCCCCACAGACTGCAGGGACACAGGATGCTGCATCTTGGTGCTGGAGCCTGAGTTGCCAAGGGACACTGAGGTGCAGACTTCCCAAAAAAACCTTTGTATGTGTTTAATGCTCCTTCTCTATCACTAACATCCTGAGTGATGTGTCCCTACATAGCATGGTAGTCTTGCCTCAGTCTTGCTACGTCTTTCACTCAAACTCTGTCTCGTCTCAGTTCTGTCTGATGCCTCATGGGTTTGGGGATTTTTTTTTCTTTTCCTTCTGGTTTTTGTCTCTACTTACCTCTGTCTTTGAACACAGAATGTGTGCAGCCTTAGAGATCTCAGGAGGTGTGGTGGTAGAAGCACTCCAGCTTGATCCTTATGCTCCCATGCAGGAACACATGCATGCACCTACATCTGCTGTGTGGCAGCACAGAGAAGCTGGAAGAGACACAGCACAAACCCAGGGAGAGATATCCAGGAAACCTTTAGGGAAAACAAGTGCTTGGCTTGTCTCTTTTGCAGATAAAATGCAGATGTTGGCTTTTCTCAGGTTTGTAAGCTGGCCAAACAGAGGTAGATTGTAATGAGGCTGTCATGAGCACATCCTTAATATGAGGGCAGCTCTGTACCTGGGTGCCTGCTCGAGAATCATAGAACAGTAAGAATGTTTCACCATGAGGGAAACAATGCATTTTTACTCTCCTCGTTCTCAGAAACAACCATGCCACTTGAACAGAAATACAAAAGTCAATGAACAAAACAAATTCAGCTTGAGGCAGACACGCAGCATGAGGAATTGCAGGCCAGATGGTTAGTGTGACAGAGTTATAAGTAACTAGAAACAGCTTTTCAAATAAGAAGTATTAGGCAACTTCTACTCAAATTCTGCCTCCCTGTTTCTCTTTTTAAAGACAACTTTTCCAAATTGAGCACACCAGCAAATTCTCTGAAGAAGCACAACAGCAGGACAAGAAAAGCCCCATGGTGCGGCTGCTTCTGTTACATCATGAATGTGATAAAAGACAGCAAATGCCTTTCTACCACTTGTTCTGCTGCTGGGTCCTACTCCCTTTTCCTCCTCTTGGCCGTGTGTCCTGGGCCCACTGTCTTCTCATCCACCTCACAACTGGTCCCTCTCTGTCTTCCTCCCTGCAGCATCTGCCCACTCAGTCTCCCTAGCCACCTCCCCATCGCCTGTCTCACTGCTGACTCTGATAATGTCAGCTTGGTGTCCACACTAATGAGTCCAGCAAAGCTCTTTCCTTTGGGTCCCTC
>VWZI01022566.1:329528-361114 GCA_013396835.1 Psilopogon haemacephalus
TTTTTTTTTTTTTTTTTTTTGCTCTCCAATAACTGCATAATTCAAAGTTTCTCTGAAAGTCAAAGAGTAAAATTAATTCTTGTAAAAGAAGAAGGAGCACAGGGCTGGTTTATCTTTGGGAGTGGGTTAGGAATGGTGCTTTTCTTGAATAAAGATCTCTTCTCTAGGAAAGCAAATGACAAAATTCAAACCTAGAGCAGAAAAATCTCTTCTTTCTGAAACCAAGACACATAGGAGTCTATTCTGAGAGGGCAGTACTGGGCAGAATTCCAAGAGGGCTGGCAGAGGCTGAGGAGTTTGCTACCAGGCCTGAACTACATTTTAAGCTCAGTAGGAAAAGGTCAGAGCTGTTCATCAGTGGGGCTGAAAGGCCTGTGAATACAGTCTCGGGGGCTCAGCCAGTCGCACCGACAGGAGAGAGTCGTCAGGCTTGCTAGAGGGCGAGGGGCTGCCTCCAGCAGCTCTGGTCCTGACGAGGAATGCCTGACTGCTTGGTGCATTAGCCTAGCACGGGAGCTTATGTCAGCCAAAGAGTTTAGTGCTGCCTGGGGCTTTCCTCTGGGCCCCAAATCCTCCTTCTCTCAGGGGCTTTGTTCAGTTTTGAAGGTCAGCCTAAAGCAGCTAGGTACAGTTTCACTTTTGCCTTTGGAAGATATCTGTGTTGCAGGAAGCCCTGGTGATGACTGTAATCATGAATAACCTTGTTTCCCTGATAGAGTCGAGTGAAAAATCCTTTTTTTTTTTTCTTCCTTAATGAGCAAATCTTGCTCTTCAGTGTCTGTAACCTGGAGTATGTGCTGTTAGTGTCGCGTGACAGTGCTGGAATCCCATTCTTATACCTGATTTATGAAGGTAGGCACTCAGCTGCATGGGGTTAACGCCCCGTTAACACTCAGGATCACAGGATGTCAGGGGTTGGAAGGGACCTAAAGAGACCATCAAATCCAACCCCCCCTGCCAGAGCAGGACCGTACAATCTAGCTCAGATCACAGAGGAACACATCCAGACAGGCCTTGAAAGTCTGCAGAGAAGGAGACTCCACAACCTCTCTGGGGAGCCTGTTCCAGTAAAGAAGTTCTCCCTTGTGTTGAGCTGGAACCTCCTGTGCTGCAGCTTACATCCATTGCTCCTTGCCCTATCACAGAGAGCAAATGAGCAGAGCCTGCCTCACCTCCCCCTTCCCCAGACACCCAGACCTCAGATATTTATAAACATTTATTAAATCCCCGCTCAATCTTTTCTTCTTCAGACTAAAAAGCCCCATGTCCCTCTGCCTCTCCTCATCAGGCAGTGCTCCAGTCCCCTAATCATTCTCATAGCCCTCTGCTGGACCCTCTCCAGCAGGTCCCTGTCCCTCTTAAACTGGGGAGCCCAAAACTGAATGCCATATTCAAGATGGGGTCTCACCAGGGCAGAGTAGAGGTGGAGAACCTCCCTTGATCTGCCGGACACACCGTTCTTAATACACCCCAGGATCCCATTGGCCTTCTTGGCTCAACACTATTGGGTTTCTTAATGAGAGAGAGAGAGAGAGAGTCTGTAGCTCTGGACAGACAGAGGTGGGAGCAAAAGTGAAGGCATGACAACTGAACCTGGAAGGGAGCTGATGTCTTCTGAATCCTGGATTAACAGCCGAGCTGTTGATTTTTCTGCTGCACCTATAAATATTCCTGTCTTTCCAGTGGTGCTGCTGTGGCTCTACCTCTGACAACAGAACAGCCTAGTATTTCACTGTTGTTTCACTTACTGTGTCAGTCATCAGTTACTGGATGCACAGAGATAAGAGTGGATTTAAATGGCACATATGAACTTGATTGTGGTTTCCTAGGGGGAGAGAACCACATCTTCTGCTGTGCTTCAAGCGTTGCTCTTTCTCATCTCCTCACACTAGGAGCTCCTGTGTGAATGTAACCACAGTGGCACACAGACCTAAAAAATGGATGGATCCAACATTTAAATAGAGAAAATCTTAATCACATCTGTGGGGGTGTGTGTGTGTAAGTAACAAGTATGCCTTATTAACGACCTCAGGACAGATGCTGATGAGCGAGGTCTGCATGGTGCCCCAAAGGTTAACACGGGCTGCAGTCACATGGGTAGGAAAGTGGGGCAGATGGCAGAGTGTGGCTTTCACATTTAGTGGGAGCTTTCTCCTCTCCAATAAGAACGACATGAAGCAAATGGACTGACTGTCCACTGTTCACTGCAGCTCACATGTGGTCTGTGAGTGCATCGATGTGCAGATCCCATAAGAAATCCTACTCAAGGTGTGGTTTCTACAAAGCATTTCGTTGGAGATGGGAACAGTCATGCTGAGTGTTGGTAAAGGGCAACACCTCACCTGCCTCTTGCCACATGGGAACTGTCAGGGCAACCCTGGTCTCTAAGTATTTCTAGGTGAACTGAGGAGATAGGGATACAGAGAAGGAGAGAGGGTTCACTGCCTATCCTGAAACAAGAGCTGGAAATTGCTGTCTTTCCTCTGATCCTCCTCCAAGAGCCACCATAACTCAATACCCTCAGAAAATCTTCCCTGTGTTTTAGTAACAATTACAGATGACCCATGCCAGTCTTTTCCTTTCTTGACCAGTCAGCCTTATATCTCCCACATCTACATTTTGCTTATGGCAGCTACCTGGGCTGAACCCTCTTCCTGTATCATTTTTTCTGCGAGTTTTTCTCACATCCATCATCAGTAACATACTCTGGGAGAACTTTGGAGCAACTACATAGAATCCTGATTACTACCTGCTCTGCAAAAAAAAGGACTAAATTTTGGAAAGGGCTGAGGGCAGAGGGACAAGTCTTCTTTCACACCATGATGTGCACACATGTTTTCTACTTGTTTCCTTATTCCAAGCTCTCCCACTTCACTCCTTCCACAGGTCCTTAATGATTCCAATAAATGTCAGGTCCAATCTCACGTAATTAAATGTACATCTATTACATGAATGATGTGGGAAAACAGCCCACCATGACTCCCTGCCTTGAAACTGAGCTGCAAAGCATACTTTCTCCCACTCAATCAGATTTCTTTACCAGATCCCTTGGGGATTTCCAGTAAAACGAACAAACTTTAAAAATTGTGTGAGGCTACCAAGCTCACTTCAAGGAGGAACCCTGAGATGTTATTCAGTCCTTGAAGTAATTTGTTTCACTGTGATCCCAAACACTAACGAAAGACAACATAATATGATAGGTATTTACAACATATCCATTATCTTATCAGAGCTTCAGGTACAGCTGTAAATAGCCTGTTCCAGCTGGGCAGTTTGCTGAGTTAAATGGGTTCTACTTTTAGAAGCAGGACTGGAGAATATGTCCCACTTAAGCTCAGATTCACTTGCACCTGAGGGATGGAAACTCAAACAGCAGACCTCAGCCCTGTTTGGTGGAACATGGCTCCCTCCCCCTGATGCAAAAGGCTGGGCTCACAAAGATCGTGCCACTCAGATCAGTGCTTTGTTGACAGAGTCCTGTTAGTGGCTCATGAAGCGTAGAGAATTGCTGCTCCCTGAATGGGAGGTAATTTTGCATACTCAACAAAAGACAAAAAGAAATGCAAGGCTGAAGGTGAGAAAAAAGAGACCACATTGGAAGCTGTGGAAAGAAAGTGAGGAGGCAGAAAGCTTGTGGATGGAGGAAAGAGGGGGGAAAAAAGAAAGAAAACAGGACCCAAGAAAGAGTAATTGTTTGGTGAAAAGTTTTCCCAGTGCTTCCCTGGCTATAACCAGTCTAAATGGGTCATGGTGTTTACATTTTGCATGCTGTCATACATGTGCCAGGTGAGAATGGCTGGACTTCCACTCCAGGACCCCTGGCAGCATCATTTCTTTTGCATGGTGTCAGAAAGAAACAGATCTGCTTAATCTAGACTCAGTCTGTAGGCTTAACAGAGCCCCGTGAAGAGTTAGAAGAATTGGGTTGCTTGAATCTGAGATTTTATAAGGACCAAATTATGTTCCAGAGATCCAGAAAAAAGGCTTTATTTCTGAGGCAGGAGAAATCAGGAGGCCATTCCTTCCTCTCCAGTCCTTCAGACACATCCCAGAGGGGTGCTGGTAGATAGTAGGCTGAACATGAGGCAGCAGTGTGCCTAGGTGGCCAGGAAAGCCAGTGGCACCCCAGCCTGTATCAGGAATAGTGTGGCCAGCAGGACAAGGGAGGTTATTCTTCCCCTATACTTGACAGTGGTCAGGCCACACCTTGAGTACTGTGTCCAGTTCTGGGATCCTCAACTCAAGAGAGAAGTTGAGGTTCTGGAACATGTCCAGAGAAGAGTGATGAAGCTGGTGAGGGGCCTGGCAGTATGCAGCCTGGAGAAGAGGCGGCTCAGGGACAACATCATTTCTGTCTACAACTACCTGAAGGGAGGTTGTAGCCAGGTGGGGGTCGGTCCCTTCTCGCAGCCGACCAACAACAGAACAAGGGGACACAGTTTCAAGTTGTGCCAAGGGAGGTACAGGCTGGATCTAGGAGGAAGTTCTTCCCAGAGAGAGTGATTTGCCATTGGAATGGGCTGCCCAGGGAGGTGGTGGAGTCACCATCCCTTGAGGTGTTCAAGAAAAGCCTGGATGGGGCACTCAGTGCCATGGTCTAGTTGACTGGCTAGGGCTGGGTGATAGGTTGGACTGGATGAGCTTGGAGGTCTCTTCCAACCTGGTTGATTTTATGATTATAAGAGACCTCCTGTCAGGAGATGCTGTCAACCATTTTTATCAGCCTGCTGGCTAAAATTTGCTGTTTGACAGCTGCTCTCAGAGTGGGTGATTCATGGTGACTGACCACAAGAGGAGATTGTTGCTGGAGCTGGACTTGAGTTGACAAGCAGCACCAGATATTTGGGAATCTGGTGAAACCAGCACTTGGAAGTGTTAACAAGCAGTGAGCCAATGGTAGTGAATCTATTTTAAAATGCATACTAGGGCAGAAAAAACACTGCCAGGGTAAACAGAGAGCTGAGAACAGATTAGTTTGCAATAAACATGGAAGCAATTGCAAGAGAAAACAATGAATCTGACCAAGGAAATTCAGTTACAAAATTTCAATAAAAGCATCCCATTTAACAAAATCATGCTGCTTTTGGCAAACAGCAAAGACATACAAAACCAAAGTGTATTTATGCACATATGGTTGAGGAGACAAAGACTTGGAACTAGTAAGTTTGATGATGAGGAAAAACATGTGCTTCTTCAGGTGTCTGGTTGCAGGTACCCAGTCAGGCTGGAGAGAAGGCTGCTTTGTGTCACTGGGATGAGACAGACACCCTCAAATTCTACAACACTCTCTGTACCAGAGGAGACTTTCTGCTTTTATAATTGAGACAAAGTGGCAATGCATTAACATGCAGTCACACAGGACACAAAGGGTTCATGCTGCCAAGCTACATGGGCTGTTTACAGAAGGGCGAAGCCTAATTAGGACACAGAGTGGAGGAAGCCTAAGTCACACAAGAATATGGGTTGAATCAAAATTTACAACTGTGGATCTGTAACTTATTCATTGAACTGATGCAGCATCTCTTTTTAAATAGCTGATGGGTGGCCTTAGTGCTTTGAGATGGATTAAAAGCAGCATAAATATTCTCATTGATGGAAACATCTAAGTGACTGACAAGCTGCGTGCAAAAATTGTCCTACAAGGACAGAAAGAGTTGGTAAAGTTTACCTAAATTTTGGGTATTTGTTGGGTGAAGAGACAGCAAAATGAAACCTGCAAAACCCAAACCAAACACGTCCTTCCCAGATGAAGATGATCAGGGTAGTGTTAGAATTTGCTGATGGATTGAAGATGGCCCATAGCTACATGTGGTGGTCTAATGCCTATCAAGTAGCTGAGGTAAAGGAATGTCAGAGAACCTTGGTGGGAAATGTAGGCAGAGCTGCTTCCCAGGAGGAATAAGCATCTCCTGAAGTAAAAGGGAAGAAGCAAAGACCTTTCTGGAGGGAGAAATGGGTCACCTTTGAAATGCAAATATGTCAGAGGAAGGCATTTTAGGGAGCACAGGTACCACGGGAAGGGACATTTTACTGTTCCTTCTGCTTCTTATGTTAGATTAAATGGCATCACTGCAGGGATGATTTGCTATCGTACTGTGTGGCAATGTCACTTAAGTAGCCAGCACCCACTGCGCACAGCAGACACTTGGGATTTGAGCTCACAGTGGCGGGTGAATGGACTGTGTTGAGGACACCAATTTTCCGTAACACTCCTTAAGAAGAGGTACAAAGTCAGATTCCTCCCACAGTGGATATTCTGAGTGAGAGGTTTTCCCTTGGCAATGGTTTCCATCTGCACCTCATGCCTCTAAAGTCAGCCACCGAGAATGGTGAACAGCCAGACTGGGAAAATAGGAAAAGTGAACTATCTTATTTCACCTTCTTCATCTTCCTCTCTGGGGCAGACAGGGTCATTGCTCATCCGTAGCCCTGCAACATGGGACAACCTTAATCTTGTACCTTGTGAGAGGGTTTGAGGAGGCTCCTCGGTAGTTGCAGGGCATAAACAGGACAGCGAGGGGCAGAGCGTGGGACGGTCAGGACTGTGTCTGAGCAGATATCTTGGAGGTGATAGTATGGCCTTGATCTAGAGTTAGGTCTGGAGGACTTCTTGCTTCTTTGTGAGAGATGGAAGAAGGCCTGTGAATGCAGAGCATTGCAGGGAGAGGCATGAAGGTAATTTTCAAAGGGTGGGCAAAGCATGAAAAGGGAACTGTGTGGTGGAGCCAGGATGACGTGTGCAGACATCAGCATGTAACACAGTCAGGTCCTTCACAGGGTAACACAGGGAGCTCTTTTAAGCACGCACATACATGCACGCACAGAAAGAACAATTTATGGTTGTGTCAGACGCACGTCTGGGCTCCTCATTAAAATTAATGAGGTAACGTCTCCAAGGCATTCTGAAACGGATACTGCCTAGAGAGTGAGCAAAAGGCCTCCATCGCTTTGAAATCACTACCTAATGAAATCAATTGCAATTTTTACTTTCCACAACCGCGCATCAAACTCACACCAGAAGTATCAGCTTCTGTTTAAACCTCCATGCAACTGACCTTTCTTTGAGAACTTTCGTCACCATGACCAAGATTCAGTGGCCAGACTCACATGATAAACATACATAATGTGATCTGTCTGTGAGAGGTACTGGACTGTCCTTGTTCCTTTTCATCTATGGATTTAGATGGGGATGGAGACTTGATTGCTTTTAATACCTTTTATCTTTTATTTTGCCTACGGAACCCAGGGAATTAGGGAAGATGTAATAGCAGAATAGTGGACAACTACTCATCCCAATGACTACCTGCTTGCACCCTGGCATTGAACCCACAAGAGTTGGGTCTTCCTATTTGCCTGTTGTCTGCAAATAGCTGAAATTCCCAGCCAAAATAGGTGTCCTACTACCTCACCTTCTTTCCTTTAACAAGTGACTGATCTATGAAGAGAAGACCATCTTGTTTAACACAGAAAATCTGCAGTGCAGAACATTATTACTTGACTGAAACTAATAACTCTTTCATGGCAGCCAAAATGGCTGATCAATACAAAATACGACATAACATGACACGTGACAAAATATTTTTTTCTGCTTGTTGTTTTAATTTTTATTTTATTCAGGTTTGGTTTGGTGGTTTTTTTCAGTGCCTTGAGTCAAAGTTGAAGAGTTAATCGTTTAGTGATGGGATGCCAAGTGTGAGGAATGTCTCTGCCTTGTGCTCAAAAGACATTCTGTTGCTCTCTGGTTACATGAGTGCATACTGTATTTTGGTATGACCTCTGCCTCCTTCAACACAGAAGGCTGACTGATCTGGGGAGGAATTGGGCTGTGGAGAAGGAAACTGCTCTGGATCAACTGCCCTGAGTGCAGCTGATGTCATTGGTGTGGCTGCCACTCACATCAGGAGCAGTGAGGTGTGTCTGATAGGTTAGGCATGCTGGGCTGGAGAAACAGATGCTCTTCTCCCTCTCTGAGCAGCAGTAGAATCCACTCAGATGGTCTCTGTTACTCACTCACTGTGTGCTCTGCTTTTTTCCTGTAGACAATATTTGTGGCAGTGCTCAACATCCACACCTGGAGCATAAATCAGTGGGAGTGGCACACTGGATGCCTAAAATGCTGTAAGCTTGCCAACAGCTTTGAGAAATTAAGTCCTGAGCACCTTCATTTTGCCATCCACAATTACTAAGAAACTTTGGGCAATTGTGATCGATGTCTTTTATTATGGGGCAGCACCACCCTCTCTCTTGTGCATGCTGTGATGAAAAATGCATCGACTTTTTGAAGCCATCTGACTTAAGGGTAAGACCAAAAGGAAACTCAGTAACGATGTTTACAGGGTTGCTTGTGGACAACAGGCCTGCAGGTCATTCCCTGGGTAGGGAAGGCAAATAGCTGAGCTGAATAAGCTCCATTAGAGCATCCAGTTAAAGCAGTGGAAGCCCTGTGGAAAAAGAGTAGATGTTAACGAAATGAAGTGCTGTACAGTGCTGTATGCTCAAGGTCGTGAACAGTAGAGGCAACATGAAATCTACAGACCCCAGCTTCTGACTGGCAGGCTTCACTGAATGTGTGTTTGCTTAACGTAATTTTTTCATACGCAAAATTCTAAGCAGATGCTGGGTAGACTTCCAGTGCTGGAAAGACATTGCCTTTCTCAGCAGCTGAACATCTCCACATCTCCTCCTTCTCACATGCTACATGTCTTACTTAAGTCACAGAACAAATAAATGACTTCTTGGTGAAAGTCCTTAACTAAGGTGCCCTGTTCTGTAATAACTGAGCTTAACCCTCCTTGCATCTGCAGATTGACTTATTTGCTACTTGCTGTTTTGTTCCCTCTGTCTCTGTCTCTCTGTTTTACAGCATGAACTAAATAGATTCTGAAGTACATACTGACTGTTTGATCCATGCATTTCAGGAAACAGAAGAGGCTAGTCTCTCCTTCTGCATGTTTTTAAAGACAGAACAGAACCTCTTCAACATGATACTTCAGTAATTTCATTTAAGCTGGAGAATTGTCCTGCAATACATATCATCAGTACATTAATTTTTTTACCAAGCAGTTTGATAAAATTAAAATGGACCTGCTTTCTGCAAGTGTTCTGGACATTTTCCACTCCTGTTCTAAGTGTAGCATCTATTTATTGTGAATTAAAAGAGAGGCAATGGAGAAATCTCTGCTACCCTCTGTAGTCTGACTGTCACTGAACCTTGTCCTGCTTCTCCAGGCTTACAGAGAATTTAATAGTATCAGACGCATGGGAGCCTGCAGTCATTTTATTAATAACTCATAAAAATGCCATAATGCTTGGAAAAAAAGAGAAACATTTCCTAATTTCCTAACCTAAATCAGCACAAATAAAATTGTAAGATATTAAGAAATGATGACAAGCTAAAAGCGTCCCATCTTCCCAGCCTAAGTCAGTTGGCTCACAGCACCAGAAAGCTTATGTCCCTTTGTTCTGCCATTGGTCCTGGTTTCACTTGAGCAGCTGGTCAAGTCCTCTGTTCTAACCTGCCCTCTGGCAAGCCTGTTTTTTCCCTCTGCTGGCTGGTGTTTTCTTCAGTCCTTCATTATCCTTATCCAAGGTCTGTCTATCAAGCCATCTTGATATATATATCTGTATGAATTTCTAGCTGACATGTTTCCTCTTCTGTGGGCTGTGAAAGGTGGTATTTCATGGCAGCAGTCATGCGGTTCAGTCAGGTTGACAGACAACATTATCTCCATGGCAGCTGATAGTGTCATCTTAACCGTCACTGAAGCTCTTTGGGCCTTCTCATTCCTGCTTTCTTCTTCTCCTCTTCCTCATCCTTCAAGGAAATAGAACCCCTTGTCCTATTCTTCCTTGGAGTTGCTTAGCATTACTGCATGACTCCTGCTCAATCACGGTGAGATGCTGAGCACAGTTATCCTGGCCACACTCATTCCTCAGCCCTGCCGACTGCCTTGGGACTGGGATTGCTTATTCTGCTCCCTTTCTTCCACGGTCAGAGATATCACTAGAGTGTTGTCTTGCCCTGGTCTATCTGGTCTGATGAAAGAATCATCTCTGTTGTTTTGGGAGCTAGAGGGAGAGAAGAGAAAAGACAAGTGGACCAGTACTCAAGCCTTTCTTTCCTGTGCATGTGAGTTTAAGAGAAATCCTCAGGCCATATCTGCAGAGTGACAGACCTGCACCTCAGCAGCAGCCCAGAATCCATGCTTGATTATTTCCTACTTAAATAAGTACTCTGTCCTAAGGATGTGAATGCTGGCACTACATATGGGTAAGGATCCTGGATACAGCAGCAGCCTAGATTTCTAGGAAGAAAAAGTGTGTGCACTGTTGTGCAGCAGAGCTGCAGGCTAGAAAGTGCATTTACGGCTTCGAATCCAGGGCAAACAGACCCTAATAAGCATTCCGACTGATGTGTCCACATCGCCAGGCCAACCCTGATGTCAGGGGAGCCAAAGAAGAGGAATCATGCCACAGCTGTATTGGCACCGTCCTTGCCATGGTACCCAGGCACTTTGTGCCTTCAGAGGTAGATGGGTGCCCTGAGTGAATGATCATTTTCTTGTCAGTCAGTTACTGTTAGCATATTCCCCGACTCACCTACTCTACAGATTGCTCATACTAGAGCTTAAACCTTTTTAGACTGTCCACCACCCCTCTCCTCACTCCCTGTAGAAGGTGTTAGTGAGAGTGATGATGACATGCTGTGGCTGGAAATACTCATCTGGCCACATCACATCTCTGGTTCCTGCTAATGAGTGGTAAGGACTGCATGCCACAGAGACCTATCGATCTGCTCAACTGTTTCTGGGATGGCCTCTACAAGTTTGCATACAGTGGTAAGTGGAGATCACCAGACACCCTCTGGGCTGAGACACCCAGCCAGAACAACGAAGCATGCTAAGGTTGGTGACTTTCTCAGCCTAGCGGCTGGGAGATATCCAAGAAATACAATGGAAATATTACTCTGCTGGGATGCTGCCAGCAACTTCAGATCAGATGCCTACATGATGCTTCATATGCCATGCAGTGCCTCTGAGTATCTAATGCCAAATGAGGCCTTCAACATGGAAGCCTGATGCTGCACAGTGCAGAATTTGGACCAAAGAACCAGAGTGTGGAAAGTAGATTCTCAGGGTCTGGGGCTAGCCACTCTGACCTCACCTCATCCGTTCCTCCACTCCTCCACCTCACCTCTCCATGGACTTCCTGCTGTACTTTGCCTGTGGGCTTTTCTGTGTACTCTTACAAGGTCATCCATGAAGCCATGGGGCCAACTCTGGCCTTTAAACATCATGCTGGACTACTGATGGCTGTGCCAACTGATCACTGTTTCCTTTGGCTCAGAGTATTTCAAATGAAATATGAATCTCTTGGGGAGCGAATGCGGCTGTGGAAATAGAGATGTCACTGCAGGTAGCTATTGGAAGAAATCCTTCTGCCTTGCTACCTGCTTAGGAGCTGAACTGACTTGTTCTGCTTCCTTTCCCCCCAACCTTCAAGAAAGATTTTATCTAGAGTGTCTAGGGTCTAGATTTTATCTAGAGTGATAGGATTGCTATCAGCTTTGTTAAACGCATCTTACCTGAGGATAACAGCACCCTTTTCCATCCCTCCAGTAGCTGTTTTTATATAATGAAGAGGCAACAGGTCTATTACCAGGCAACAGTTTTGCTAAGTCATGAGATTACCTCAGTTTAAATACATGTTCCTAGTGATTGAAGCTCCAGAAGAAAGTTTAATACTTTGAACCTGACATGCCTAAATGCTTGGTATCATCATCAGAATTAAAAAANTTTTTGAAATCCTGTTATTTCTGTCCAGATTTAGGTTTTAAGTGCTGATCTGAGTTTTCTAGATGTTTGTGATGGCAGAAGCATAGATTGTCAGGAAATACGTCTCAATAGACAGTGAATAACCTTCCCAATTATATGTGCTGGTCCTAGAAAATGCTTGTAAAGACAATAGAATTTAATACAGGGTAGGAGGAATAGTTGCTTCCTTTCATTAGACTGTGGATGACAGGTGATTCTTCTGAAAGCCCCAAGACTTTCAGGAGTATGAATCCCTGCTCTCTAATAAATACAGAGATAGACGGAACCAAGAGAAATGCTTCTACAGTGGAAGCTTTTGTTCTGGTCACCATAATGAAATTTTAGGTAATGACATGGCATTAAAACATGCCATGAGCCTAAATGATTTGTCTTGGATCAAGCTGGTTTTATGAAGGACACAGCACTATGGGGTCCAAACTCTTAAGGTTCCTTTCACAGCAGTAACACAGATGAGAAATTCTGCTTATTAGGCTGTGAGTACAAGATCCAGGAAAAGTGGTGGCCACAGGAAAAACACCAGTGGCAAAGACAGGGCTGCTGTGAAGAAAGAGTAGACCAGCAAGTTTTATTAAGATCTTAAGTACCTGGTATGTGCCTTTCTAGATCTGTGGTACAGAGAGACTGCAACATAGAGATTAATTACAGCAGAAAGAGTTAAATAAGCTCTGCCAGAGGCAACAGAGACCAAGAAAACCATGACAAAATGTTGTCATTAGCTTCGACAGTCAACGTGTCATAAAAAGGGTGAAGTATTTGTAAAATTCTGAATGATAGAAGTCCACAAGGTGTGTCATTTAAAAATAGACATAGGAGCACAAACAGAGCCCTGTGCAATGTTAACAGAGTTCATGGAAAGTAAATGGAGTAAAATCCCATTGCACAACAGAAGGGTATCCAGAGAGCACAGTCCTGTGGGCCCACCAACAGTATGAGATTTGGGTATGTTACAGAAAAAGAAGCCATGCCTTGTAGACATTTGCACTGTGGATGCTGCTGCTGCATGGGTAGCCAGCTCTAAATAAGGTCAGGACTGGGCACAATTAAAGGAACAAAGGAAAGGAGGCTTGACAAAACCCTATTGTAATAGACCACAGACAACTTTCTCAGGTCTGGGGGGATTATTGCACACATCTGCAAAAAAGCATCCCTGCGTTAATACCTAGTAAAGTTCCACTGATGGTCCTGGCTGGACAACAGGGAGAAACAGTGCTTAGGCAAGAAGGAGAAATCAGAAAAACTCTGGAGACTTGGGAAATTATGGAAAGGCTTCGTTTTCCCAAAGGACTTCAAGAAAACGAAGCCTTTGCTTAAATCCAAGATAACTGAACGCAGTAACATCATAGCACTGTAACCCCATGGTGCAGTTCCCGTGAAGCCAGCCCAGCAGACAGATTCTCAGGCTGGGTACAGTTATGTTTGCCTCAGTGATGCGAGCCCTTCTCCGCATGGGGTCACAAAGAATCTCTGGGAGAGATGTGCCAGCTCATAGCTCCCATCTGTCCCAAACCGGGTGCCTCCTATTGCTAAAATTATAATCTAGCTGCCAGCGAAGAAGCCCTGTGAATAAGCCAGTATTTGGTTATCTTCTTCAAGCTGTTCACTCTTTGCATTTGGCAATACCTTGTGCATATTACTGTTGCTGTTTTGGATGCACACTTTCTCCTTTTTTTTTTTTTTTTTTTTTTTTTTTTCTCCAATCTTTGCTGTGGACTCAAGAGAAAAGCAGAAAAGCAGAAAAGCCTTTCTTATATCCTGCTTAAGAGTTTTTAAAGGCCGGGACAAGATGCTTGAGGGAAAATCTGTCAGAATGTTGATTTGAAGAAAATCAATTGATGTCAAAATTCAGTGCAAGAGGACAGATACTTTGATGTTGGCAAACCAGTTCTTGGTCCTTAGATGGATGCAACTACAGGAATAAAAATAATTGTTATTAACCTAAACACTGAGTTATTCAGTGGCATAAAATAATGAGTTGCAAAGGGAAAGGCCTCAAACATTTCCTACAGTAGTACACATCAGTACATCGCTTTTGAATGTGCTGGGAAGGGTGATCACTTTTTCTGGCCAGGGTAAAACTAATGAAGTTCCCATGAGTGTTCCTGAACTCTCAGACAATTTATCTGAAACACTGAATTTACAAGCTATTTCCCAAAGAAAATAATAGGCTCCTCAGCTGAGTAATCAAAGAAAACAAAGAGGAAAGAAACTGAGGAAAGAGAGCAGCCCTCTGATTATCACACTCTGTCATAGGAAATTTGCTGTGGTCTTTAAAATGTTGTGGCAAACCTCTGTCCGTCTCTGGAGTGTCCTAGCATTCCTCTGAATCTGCTGAAACTCAGTGAAGATAAAATAATGCCAGGAGCTCCCTTTAGCATTTTCTGTCCCCTCCATCTACACCTCTCTTCTACTTGGCAACTCTTTAGATGCAGCAGTAACGGGAAGCTTACGACCAGATCTCCAGAGCAAATTCTGGGAAATCCATGCACCATTGTCACCCTCTGGTTTGTGAATTTGTGGGCTCCCATTTGTTTCACTGACACCTTACAGACCCCTGGGAACCTTTCCAGGAGGTTCCTGACAAGGCCCAGATGACCTGTCACCAGAGAGTGTTTCCCAGTCTACACCAGAGGTAAATGGAAGCTTCTCCTGCTTGTGCTGTAGTGTTCACAGTCCCAACCCCTCTGAGCTATTAGTAGTACAGTTGATAAGCCAGGAAACATTACAGAAGCTGCCCCTTGCATCTATGATTTATGTTGCTTGCTAAATATAAAGGTCCCAAGGCTCAGCACTTCAATATTTTGGAATGAAGCACATGGAAATATTTGATGGACTGGGGAGAACAGATCTCTGTAGTCAGTCACTCACACTTGCCCTTTCATGAGCAATTTGTCTTTCCCTGGAGCAGACACTGGAATTTGGGCACAACAGCTGGAGTTTCAGTATCTCCACATGCTTTATTCGGGAGGGAGTCAGTATCCAGGCACTGACCATTTGCAGATGCAACTGTAACATCAGCATTGCAAGAGCCTCTCTGAGCTCCGAGAGGTTATGTACAGCACAGCCACATGCTCCACACTGTAGCCTTGATGGCATCCTGTAGAGTGCATTGGGAAATAAAGCTCTGCTGCAGGGACTCCACATCTTCTCCTGACTGTGCATTCGAATGGGGTCTGCTAAGAGGCTAATCTTCCCAGAGCAGGCTCTTTGAGCTTCGTCTTGGTAAGACTATTGACAACCACCACTCAACTCAGATAGTTTCCAGTCTTATAATTGTGCAACTGTGGGACATGGAGTGGTGAGACACTTCAGAGAAAGGAATTTCAGAGAAAGGAAGAGTCACCAGTCAATAAGCACTAGCGAGCACAGACCCTTGGGTTGTGCAGGACAAGTGGAGCATCATAGAATAGTTTTGCTTGGAAGGAACCTCCAAAGACCATCTAGTCCAATCACCTCTGCAGTCAGCAGGAGCACCCTCAACTAGAACAGGTTGCTCAGATCCTCATCTACTTTCTGTAGTTTGAAACCATTGCCCCTTGTCCTATCACTACAGGCCTTTGTAAACATCCACTGTAGACACACACTGGTTTGTACACAGCAGGCTTATATACCCAGCTACAGGAAATCTTTTTAGCTCTGCTGCAGTTAAGGGATTTCTTTCAGTCCAGAATATCACCTTGGGTGGAGCTATGCTAGATCTGCATCACCCTGGATATGGATTTAACAAACAATGTTTCAGATCTACCACGGAGATATCCAACATTTTGGACAAATCTCTCAACCCAGTACTCACTTTATCAGCCCAGAGTATGTTATTTTCGTCAAGGGAGGAATGTGGAAGAGGAAAGGTGTGTGACATTTTCAGTGTATCAAGTCTATCTGTGTGGCAGGTGCCCTCTGACCCGTTGGACTGTCAGACTGAGACACAGTTTGGGAACTTCACTGGAACAAAGTCGAGTGCACTGTGGAAAACACATAAAATCTCCCCAAAACAGAAAAAAAAAATCAGAACAGAGACCTTTTTTTTTTTTCTTTTTTTTTTTTTTTTTTTTTTTTTTTTTTTCCCAAATCTTTTCACAGTTCACTTTTGTGCATTCTTTAGCATCTAACATTTATTTTGGAGTGGGATAGAGAGGTGAATTGGGTGCTTGCCTGCTTTTTGAGGTGGAGAGCTTCACATAAAAGGAAGGAGAAAGAGAACATCAAAACCAGATTGAGGGGAAAACAAAGTCACCTCTTAGCAGAGTGAGTTTAGAGTTTTGTGTAAATTGTGGACATAATGATTATTTTACCAGCTATTACAATTCTCTTTTTTGAATAGTCTAATGGAGTAGCCATGATAGAGGAAGAATGCTTATGCTCGTTCTTATGGAAAGAAGATTGAATTTTAGCATGAAGTGGGAAATAAAAAGTGTGTGTAGCCAGTCCTTTTGTGTGTAAACCACAGGATACTGGTTTGCTCACATCACTCTCCATAGCATTGTGCATGGATCAGTTCTTTCCAACACAGAGGTTCAAGATAGCAGCACAAACCTTTTGTTCTAGCTGACTGAATTTCTCCAATATATTTGATTCTGCAGCATACCACGACATCTCTGAGATAAGAGCTGGTTCAGCAACCATCTTGGCAGAGGAAAGTCAGATTGCAGCCTGGAATGCTGCAATTGGAAGGGAAGGGCTGACCAGAGTGCTGGAGCATAGTAGCATATTTCTGGTCATGAGGTCTGCCATTCAACAGCTCGACAACTGCTGCCTTCTTCCATGGGAACTCGTGTGCTCTGCACCACCAGGCATCAGATACAGTATGACTGTGGGATGCCTCCTCAGGTCCTGAAAACAGTCCTTTAGAAAAGGACCTGCCACTACTATAACAAAGCTACAAAAAAGCAAGACCGGTGTAAGTTATGGCACATTCTGTATTCTCCTGTGCTAGCAGGAGACTTGTTAAGCAGAACTCCTACAACCTTTCTCCTGGAGAGTTGTACTAAAGCCCTGCAGTAAGCCTTCACTGGAAGAGCAATCTGAGCCACCTGTTTGCTAAGCAGGAAACACAAAGCCAGACAATCAATTAGCAGAGCTTTAAAGATCCACATAAAATAAACAGCTTTCTCCTACCATGCCTACAGTGTGCATGTTGGCTGATGAAGCTTCCAATTCCCCTCACCCAGGCAGCAATCTGCAAGCCAAAAAAGGTACGAACTTTGTTTCAGTAAGGTCACAGAAAATCACACTATAGGCAAGATCAAACCTATTCTTCTAGTCACTGTCATCAGACAAAAAGATGTCCTCTTCAAAGCCATCATATGAGGGGACAATTTAGTTTTAATTTACACATGCCACAATCTACTGAGCAAGCTCAAATTTACACTTGCTTGGATTACAGTGGAGCTTTCAGATACCTGCCTCTTTACCAAATATACTTGGTCTTCATAGGCTTTTTTGTGTAGGGGATAATTGTAAAATTTATTTTACTCCAAAGAGGATGATCAAGACATTTCTTTTCATTCTTTGTGGACCTCCACACTGTAAGTGTTAATTTTCTGTCTTAGCATGGGATCCATCTAGCCTAACTTGATACTTACACTTAACATCTCCGTTATAAGCTGGTTTTCTGGGTCTTCCTCTAAGCTTTGGAGAAGTATAGGTTTTTTTTTTCAGAGGGCAATTTGTCATGCCTAACCCATACATCACACCTCTTTAAGGACATACTCAATGGAGTATGTCTTCTTCCAGGCCATCAATAAAAATGTTAAATAGCAGAGAGTCTGGAACTGATGCCTGGGGGAATTCTGCAGGAAATAGGTGAGAAACAGCATCCCATTTAGAATAACACTTCAAACCCTACCTGTTAGTTGACTGTTAATTGTTTCAAGGGTAGCTTGTACTAATTGTTCTTTAATACAAATATTGTGTGATACCGAGCCAAATGCATCACAGAAGCTTACACAAATCACATCAACTCTTCCTTGCAGTGTTTGAGTTTGCAAATCTCCTAAATCTAAGATTACAGTCTAACCTGAAACAGATCCACTTCATGGCTGCGTGGGTGAGCTACAAGAGAAGGTGCTCCTTCCAGGAAATTGTCTTCTGAGGCATGAACATGCCACCTCTACCTTTTAAATAAAGACTAAAGGTGTTCAGTGCTTCTGCATGCAAAGCACACCTCTGTGTACTTACAGCTATTGTTCTCTGGGAAGACAAACTATGGCTTCAAGTCAGTCACATGCTTCTGATTCAGGAAAGTGTCTTTGAGGAACTGGAGCAGGGCAGATCCTGCCTGACAAACCTGGTGGCCTTCTATGAACAGGTCACAACATTAATAGATGAGAGGCGAGCAACTGATGTCATTTACCTGGACCTGAGCAAAGCCTTTGACACAGTCCTGCACCACATCCTGGTCTCCAAGCTGGTGAAACATGGGTTTGATGGGTGGATCACCAGACGGATAAAGAACTGGCTTGATGGCCGCACCCAAAGAGTGGCTGTCAATGGGTCCATGTCCAAGTGGAGGCCAGTGACAAGTGGAGTCCCTCAGGGATCAGTCCTGGGACCAGTCTTGTTCAACATCTTTGTGGGTAACATGGACAAAGGCACTGAGTGCACCCTCAGCAAGTTTGCTAATGGCACCAAGCTGTGTGGTGCAGCAGACAGGCTGGAGGGCAGGGATGGCATCCAGAGGGACCTGGACAGGCTGGAGAGGTGGGCACAAGCCAACCTCACGAGGTCCCACAAGGCCAAATGCAAAGTCCTGCATCTGGGTCAAGGCAATGCCAAGCACAAATCCAGGCTGGGCAGTGACTTCCTAGAGAGTAGCCCTGAGGAGAGTGACTTGGGCGTGCTGGTGGATGAGAAACCCAACATGAGTCAGCAGTGTGCACTTGCAGCCCAGAAAGCCAAGCAGATCCTGGGCTGCATCAGGAGAAGTGTGGCAAACAGGTCAAGGGAGGTGATTCTCCCCCTCTACTCCGCCCTGGTGAGACCCCACCTGAAGTACTGCGTCCAGTTCTGGAACCCCTATTACAAGAGGGATGTGGACATGCTGGAGTGTGTCCAGAGAAGGGCCATGAGGATGATCAGAGGGCTGCAGCACCTCTGCTATGAGGACAGACTGAAAGAGTTGGGGCTGTTCAGTTTGGAGAAGAGGAGGCTCCAAGGTGACCTTATTGTGGCCTTCCAGTATCTGAAGGAGGCCTACAGAAAAGCTGGGGAGGGACTTTCTAGGCTCTCAGGTAGTGACAGGACTAGGGGGAATGGATCAAAGCTGGAAGTGGGGAGATTCAGATTGGATGTGAGGAGGAAGTTCTTCAGCATGAGAGTGATGAGAGCCTGGAATGGGTTGCCCAGGGGGGTGGTTGGAGCCACTTCCCTGGAGGTGTTCAAGGCCAGACTGGATGAGGCTCTGGGCAGCCTGATCTAGGGTAGGGTGTCCCTGCCCATGGCAGGGGGGTTGGAACTAGATGATCCTTATGGTCCCTTCCAACCCTGATTGATTCTATGATTCTATGAATGTCTTGGATATCTGGTCCTTAGGGCCAGAGGTTGGTCAAGTGTAGGATCTTTTTCTGAGAATTCAAGAAATCCTCCTGAAACACAGACCCCCAAAGTCCTGTGAGTGTCCAATCAGGGGAAACTTAACCAGGAACATTTACTATAACAAACTTCTTACTTCTATCCAATACATATTATATTTCGGGTCTTCTGTGTTTATCTTATTTCTTCCATGAGTCAGTACGGGTATTTTTCTTAAATATACCGTGGTTTGGATCTTAAATGCACTATTCTGAATCCTATTCATAGTTTGGAGGCAGTAGGGTCCTTCAGTCCACATATAAACAGCTCAGTTTCACGTTTTATTAGCCTTGCCATAAACCAAGGCAAGATTGTGTTAGATTGAAGAATAACATCCAGACAAACATTTTGCTTTGATTTGAAGATATCAAGAGATAGACAGTTCAGAATTTGCCCTTGGTACTTAGTAGCTAAGTACCCACACTACGAGTTTTGGATATAGATCTTTGATCTTCTTTTCCTTCTGGCTTACGGAGACCTCATATCTTTAAATCTTGTCTCACTCTGGCTTTAAACAGACAAAACAAATAGAGCTACATAAGAAAGATACTGGTAAACTGGCAAGTGTCCAGCAAAGAAGCACTGAGATAGTTGGCAGTTGGCATAAGGTATGTGAATAGAGATTGAGGGAACTGGGATTGGTCAGCCTGGAGAAGTGAAGTCTAAGGAGGAACTGCTTGTTGTTTTCCATTGTCTAATGAGTAGTGGAGACAAACTGGTCATGGAAGGTCACTATGAAAGAATGAGAAACAATTGCTGCAAACTGCAGCAAGGTCGTTTTCTGATTGGACCTAAAGTCTTCACTGTGGAGAGATGTAGAGCACTGGAGACTGCCAAAGATTTCAAAACTTGGGCAGACAAGGACTTGAGCAACCTTCTAGCTTTCAAGTCAGTCCTGCTTTGAGTGGCCTGAAGCAGTCCCTTGCAGCCTAGGGGTTTTTTTTTATTTTCTAAATCACATTCTATAACATTTTATACATCAATATAAACTTCTCTGTGGCTCTCAAAGTTCAAGTGTTTTCTGAAAACTGCAGCATTTTGGCATTTCTTCAGCAGTACCATGGAAAGGTTGCCTTCTTCCATGAACCTTTTAATATCTTGAGAGTTCATGTTAGGCCTAGGAGAGCCCTAGACATGGTGAGTTCAGTTGCCCTCTTCTGCTCCTTAACCATTTTCAGAATCATGCCAGTGCTGAATGTCATCCTGAAGCTTGTGTTCTCTGTTCCTGGGTGCGTATATTAACACTGGCTTCAATAAACACAAAGGCACTAATTTATCAAGTGCTGTAGTCAGGCAGTGTGATTGCAATGCCTTTGACAATGTTTACCCATCTGCCAACCTCTGTGTCATCAGCAAATGATTGCCAGTGGTAATTTCAGCTTCCGGCTCATCGATGAAAACGTTGACTGCCACAGAGCCTACTACCACTATCGGCAGCAACTCATCCTCCCTCAGCAAGAGCGCCCTGTTGACAGGTGCTTTAAATCTGTCAGTCACTTTGTTCTTCATGCCATTTCACCAGCACTTTCCTGATGTTTGGTTATGCTAATTTGTAATCTAAGGAAGACACTTCACTAAGGACTATCAGGTAGCAGACGACTAGAGACCTTATTGGCCATTTGTGTAAAGTCATCAAAAGAGCTCTATTATATTTATTCAGTGAGACATACTTTCCACAATGACATGTTATGGAAGTTAATTGCTTTTCTTTTTTTTTCCTTGCCCTTTTATTCTTTATCAGTTGAGTCTCATGTCAGTTTTTCCATTTTGCTTGGACTGGGGTTTGGGTAAGTGATCTACAGTTACCTTGCTCATCCAGCTTGCCCTGTTTGAACTGGCATCGTGCTAATGTTCCTTCCATAATCCAGAATCTCACATTTCACAAGATGCTTTCAAAATTAATCCAAACAGGCCTCAGCTAACAATTTACTGACTCCTAACAGCAGATTATTTGGGTCTGCTCGTTTAGAAATGCCTTGTCTTCTATAGGTGTTTAACTTCCAAAAACATTCAACCCCAAAGCAGGGATATTTACTGAAACAAATCTGCCTCTTCATGTTATCACTCCTGCTTTTACTGTCTTCATCCAGTAATGAGCTGGAGTAATTACTGAAGCTTCCTTTGTTCTGAATATCCTTTTGAAAATGTCCTTCTAGTTGCCTTGGGTCCTACTGGCCTTGGAGTTTCCCCTAGATATTCTTACCACTTAAAACTTCCCAGTAAAAAAAAAAAAAAAAAAAAATAAAAAATTCTCATCTGTTTATTGAAAGATCCTTTTTTTTTTGTTCTTTATTACTACTCTCAACTTTACCACAGAGCTTTTGTCTAATCACAGGAAGATCCAGGTTGGAAAAGATCCTCAGGATCACCAAGTCCAGCCTATAACCCTACTCTACAAGATTCACCTTAAACCATATCCCTAAGCACCACATCCAAATGACCCTTAAACACATCCAGGGTTGGTGACCCAACCACCTCCCTGGACAGCTCATTCCAGTGCCTGACCACTCTCTATATGAAAAACTTTTTCCTAATATCCAATCTAAACCTACCCAGTTTCAGCTTTAGGCCATTCTCCCTTGTTCTGTCTCCAGTTACCTGTGAGAAGAGACCAGCAGCAGCCTCTCCGCAATGTCCTTATGGTAGTTGTAGACAGCCATGAGGTCTCACCTCAGCCTGCTCTGTTTCAAACTAATCATTCCCTGCTCTCAGTTGCTACTCGTAAGATTTATTCTCCAGGCCCTTTCCCGGCTTTGTTGCCCTCCTCTGGACCCACTCCAGCACCTCCACATCTCTCCTCATCAATGCCCAAAACTGAACACAATACTCGAGGTGTGGCCTCACCAGAGCTGAGTACAAGGGGACAATCACCTCCCTACTCTTGCTGGATGCAGCATTTTCAACACAAGCCAGGATGTCTTTGGCCTTCTTGGCCACCTGGGCACACTGCTGGCTCATAATCAGCTTCCTGTCAATTACAGCCCCCAGATCCCTTTCTGCCAGGCAGCTCTCCAGCCACACTGCCCCAAGCCTGTAGCGTTGCTTGGGGTTGTTGTGACCCAAGGGCAGGACCTGGCATTTGGCCTCGTTGAAACTCACCCCGTTAGTGTTAGCCCATTGACGTAGCCTATCCAACTCCCTCTGAAGAGCCTCTCCACCTTCATTCAAATCAACACTGCCTCCTAACTTGGTGCCATCTGCAAACTTACTGCTGACACTGTCTACGCCTGAAACAAAGTTGTTAATGCTGTGCTTGTTCTTTTTTTGTCAGCTTGCAGCCGTTGGCCACCTAATGTTGTTTTTCTGTACATTCCTACTTTCATTTACATTTTTTCCCATCTCAGTTTTTCCTCATAATCAAGTTATTTCCTATTTATTCTCTGGGTTTGAGAAATTCATGGTCATTGCTGTGGAGACTAGCTTCAGGGCAGGTAAGACTACACTAGGGAAGGGATCTGGAGCAAAAACAGCCGAGGAAAAGCTCTTCTGGGGGCTTTTTTGAAGCTTGGGGAAAGCACTATGCCCGTGCGACCCTGCCAGCTTACGGACAGGAATGCTGCGATAGCATAGGCAGAACCAGCACCACCCGCCGTAAAATCAAACCATCTACTAACATACCAAATGGCCACTGCTGCAGACATCATCTTCAGGGCAAGTAAGACTGCATTGGGGAAGGGATCTGAAGCAAAAGACAGTGGAGGAAAAGCTCTTCTGTGGGCTTTTTTGAAGTCAGTAAAAGCACTATCCCTGTGCTGGGGACTTGCAGCTTGTGAGCAGGGCTGCTGAGATAGCATGGGCGGAACCAGCAGCACACACCAGACTCTGAGAAGCCTCAGGAAGGTCAGCGACTAGAGGCTGCCCACAGAGCACAGAGTGAGCAAACAGGGCTTGCGTGTACCCTGGTGGTGCTGCAGCTGTCTGCAGCCTGCAGGTTCCCTGGAACCAGTGAAGCCTGAGGAAAGAAATCCCAGAAGAGGATCCAACATGGTTATAACATGGCCAAAAGCCACTGCCAGGAGGAATGTGGCAACTCAGACTGAGCTCCTGTGCAAAACCTTGGCAGTGCAGGTATCTAGCTGCAGGAAGTGCCTGCCCTTGGTGCTTGTTCCAACGGGAGGCAGTGATGCTTGACTGTGGTGTGAACAGATCAGTGATTTGCTCAGACAAGTGGTGGAGCTGAAGGAGCAGATGGGAAGGTTGAGAAGAATCAGAGAATGTGAGAATGAAATAGCTTGGTGGAATCATACCATGCAAAGGCAGCAGGTGGAGGCTCTTCAAGAAGCAGAGAATCCCCTCCCCTTATGTCACCAAGCAGAAGGAATTGGCCTAAGAAAATTAGGAAAACAGATACAGATCTCTGCTTGGCAGAGGTAGGTGAACCCCTTCCTGGCCTCCATCACCTTCTCAGTTATCCCTACACAACAGATATGGAGCACTGGATGTTGAGAGCCAGGACTGAGACACTTCTGTGTCCTACACTTGTCAAGTGGAAGACAGAAGCTTAAATGAAGACGTGAGTGCTGGCAGGCTCATGGCCATGGCAGGGGTCGAGTGCACACAGTGACCTCTTCCACAAGGAAGCAGAGGAGAGTTCTGGTTGTTGGAGACTCACTCCTGGCAGGAACAGAGGGCCCAATATGCAGGGTTGACTCTCATCATAGGGAAGTCTGCAGTCTTCCTGGAGCCTNCTAGGGTAGGGTGTCCCTGCCCTTGGCGGGGCAATTGAAACTAGATGATCCTTATGGTCCCTTCCAACCCTGACTGATTCTATGATTCTATGGTTATAACATGGCCAAAAGCCACTGCCAGGAGGCAGCGATGCTTGACTGTGGTGTGAACAGATCAGTGATTTGCTCAGCCAGGTGGTGAAGCTGAAGGAGGGGATGGGAAGGTTGAGAAGAATCAGAGAATGTGAGAATGAAATAGCTTGGTGGAATCATACCATGCAAAGGCAGCAGGTGGAGGCTCTTCAAGAAGCAGAGAATCCCCTCCCCTTATGTCACCAAGCAGAAGGAATTGGCCTAAGAAAATTAGGAAAACAGATACAGATCTCTGCTTGGCAGAGGTAGGTGAACCCCTTCCTGGCCTCCATCACCTTCCCAGTTATCCCTACACAACAGATATGGAGCACTGGATGTTGAGAGCCAGGACTGAGACACTTCTGTGTCCTACACTTGTCAAGTGGAAGACAGAAGCTTAAATGAAGACGTGAGTGGTGGCAGGCTCATGGCCATGGCAGGGGTCGAGTGCACACAGTGACCTCTTCCACAAGGAAGCAGAGGAGAGTTCTGGTTGTTGGAGACTCACTCCTGGCAGGAACAGAGGGCCCAATATGCAGGGTTGACTCTCATCATAGGGAAGTCTGCAGTCTTCCTGGAGCCTAGATCAGGGATAGAGAACTCCCCGACATGGTGCAGTCACCAGGCTACTATCCATTACTGATCTTCCAGGCATGTGGGGAGGAAGCTGTACCCCATAGTCTGAGGTGTATGAAGAGAGATTTCAGAGCCTTGTGGTGGTTGGTGAAAGAGTCTGAGGCACAAGTTATTTTCTCTTCCCTACTTCCAGTACCCAGCCGTGATATGGAAGGGAGTAGAAGAATCCAGTCTGTAAACACCTGGCTCAGAAGCTGGTGCTACAGGCAGGGCTTTGGGTTCTTTGATAATGGCTGCTTTTATAGGACACCAGGACTGACAGTTGCAGTACATGGCAATGGCTTATCCTGCAGGTGAAGAAGGATTCTAGGACAAGAACTAGCAGGGCTCATTCATAGAGCATTAAACTGGACTCGAAGGGGATGGGTCTGTTGCCAGGTTTGCAGCAGTGGGGCAGTGTTCTAGCATTAATGCAGACCATGAGGCCTCCCACCCTGCCAGGGCAGAATGAGCATGCTCAGCTCTCTCCCTGCAGTGCCTGTACACCAACACATGCAGCATGGGGTTAAATAAACAGGAGGAGTCTTCTAAATAAACAGGAGGAGTTTTCTTTGGTAAGTCATGGAGGACAGGAGAGGTGCCTGGGGACTGCAGGAAGGCAAACATCACTCCGATCTTCAAAAAGGGATGATCCAGGTAACTACAGATCAGTCAGCCTCACCTCCATCCTCAGAAAGGTAATGGAGCAACTTATTCTCTGCACTGTCCGTAGACATATCAAGGACAACAGGGCCAGTAGGAGGAGTCAGTATTGGTTTTATCAAGAGTAACTCATGTTTGACCAACCTGATAGCCTTTTATGAGGACATAACCAGGTGGATAGATGATGGTAGAGCAGTGGATGTGGTTTATCTTGATTTCAGTAAAGCATTTGACACTGTCTCCTACAGCATCCTTGCAGCTAAACTGAGGCAGTGTGGTCTGGATGATCAGGTAGTGAGATGGAAGTGAAGTGGCTGAAGGAAAGAATTCAGAGAGTTGTGGTCAATGGGACAGAGTCTAGTTGGAGGCCTGTAATTAGTGGAATCCCTCAGGGGTCAGTACTGGGACCAGTTCTGTTCAATATATTCATCAGCGACTTGGTTGAGGGCACAGAGTGCACTGTCAGCAAGTTTGCTGATGACACCAAGCTGGGTGGAGTGGCTGACACATGGGAGGGTTGTGCTGCCATTCTGTGAGACTTGGACAGGCTGGAGAACTTGGGCAGGGAGAAACTGAATGAAATTCAACAAAGGCAATGGTAGAGTCTTGCACCTTGGAAAGAACAACCCCAGGAATCAGTATAGGTTAGGGACTGACCTGCTGGGGAGCAGTGAAGAGGAAAAGGGCCTAGGGGTCCTAGTAGATGGAAAGTTGACCATGAGCCAGCAGTGTGCTCTTGTGGCCAAGGCCAATGTCATTTTGGAGTGTATTAGAAGGGCTGTGGTTAGCATGTTGAAAGAAATTCTCTTCCCTCTCTACTCTGCCCTGGTGAGGCTGCATCTAGAATATTGTGTCCAGTTCTGTGCCCCTGAGTTCAGCAAGGATAAGGAACTGCTTGAGAAAGTCCAGTGCAGAGCCACAGAAATTATGAAGGTAGTGGAACATCTTCCTTATGAGGAGAGACTGAGGGAGCTGAGTTGAGAGGTGACCTTATTAATGTTTATAACTTGCAGGGTGAGTGCCAGGAAGATGGAGCCAGGCTCTGCTCAGTGATGCCCAATGACAGGACAAGGGGCAATGGGTGGAAGCTGAGGCATAGGAAGTTTCATGTAAAGATGAGGAGGAATTTTTTCACTGTGAGTGACAGAACACTGGAACAGCCTGTCCATAGGGCCTGTGGAGTATCTGTCTCTGGAGATATTCAAGACCTGGCTGAATGTGCTCCTGTGTGATCTGGTATAGGTGATCCTGCTCTGGCAGGGTGGGGTTTGAGGTCCCTTCCAGCCCCTAACATTCCGTGCTTCTGTGAAGTCCTGATGCTCATATAACCCTCAGGGACAGGTCTTTGTTTGCCCATATTTAGTATAACCAGGTCATCACCACTGTTCCCTTCACAGCTCTCCACTCTCAGCCCAGTAGTTAATTCATCTTTGTCAGAAGGAAGTCCAGAAGAGTTATCACAGGATGTCTGCTTGTGTTAGAAAATACTTTCCCCAAATCAGGATGCTTTCTCAGCAGCTGTCTGAAGCTTCCAACTTATGGTAAGTACCCTGCAACACTGTGTTTCTCATAGAGTCTGTGGACTAATTCCTATCCTATGGCATGATTCACATGTCCATTTTCACTGACTCTCTCTTTCCTAAGCAGGTTATAACCAGTTATTTTAACATTCCGATCATGCAAATTGAAACCAGTATATTGGAGTAATGCTGATTATATCGCATTTCTTCTCACTAATGAGAATTTCCAATTCCTCTGGCCTGCTACCCAGATGCCTAATGGCTACATAAAAGCAAATGGAAAACGTCTTCTCTTGACATTCTTTGTCACACAATTAAATCATTTTGCAACACGCCAAGCTCGTTTGTAGTTCCTTAACCCACAATTCTTGTATTGTGTAATGCCTTGATTGTCGCTAGGCTCAGGCTAGGAAGAGTTGTTCTCCCTCCTCACCAGCAATATGCCTGTCATCCTCTTTATCCAGGGGATGTGATCTAGTGCCTTGTAAAACCCAGGCCTTCAACATCACTTTCCTCAGTCAATCAGTAGTTAGTTCCTCCTCGTGTTTTGTCACTGGTGAGGCTAAAGGAATTGTCGGCAGGTTATTCGAACCTCCGCTTTCTTTGGCTCCTTTCCAAAGGTCCCTCAAATCTTCTGCTATCTCTGCTGCTCCAAGTGATGCTGAAACAGGATTTTCCCCATTTGTAGTCATCAATGAGACTTGCTAGAAGAATGCATAATTCACTAACTGTTGTGCAGTTATCCTTGTTATTTTCTCCAAGGATATGACTTCCCACCCCATTCTCTTCGTGCCAATGTCCTCGTTCATTTCACAATTCGGTTTCCTTGGTGAGTTCAAGAATCCTTCTTAGTTCATTTCACAGTTACCATCAGCATGTCCCTGAACAAGTTTTCCTAACTACTTTCTTTTTTTCTTTGAAATTCTTTCTTCCAACTAGACTCAGGTTCATGGAATTTAGACATCTACCTGCAGTTCTTCATGCCATCCACATGTAGTACTGAGCCTGGATTTTATTTGTAAATGTAACAGGTCATCGTGGTGGATCTAAATATCCTGAACATGTCCTGGCTTGTCCAGATGTGTTCTCCTGCTCCCCCACAATCACAGGAAGGGGAAAAAAAAGCCTTGGTTTCATCCAATATGACCAGGCCTGGCTAACTGCTGCTATGATTGGCTAACCTGTGTCCAAAGGCCCACTAATCTTGGGCATACATTGATAAAAGGAGATGAGCAGGTAACACAAGGCTCCATTCTGCCATTGTATTCATGCCTGCTGCTACTGCCATTGTTTTCTTCTGTGTGCACTCAGTGTTGCCATCTCACTGTATTCTCCCCACCCCTCTGCAAGTCTCCAGCTATTGGGAGTCAAGAAGAACCAGGTCAGAGACTGTGCTATACCCCCAGCTTCCTGAGGAAAGAGTCTGGGGGAATTCCAAAGCCTCTAATGGCTTTGAAACCACTGATGGCATCCCCTCCATATGCTTTGGGCACTGTCTGGTACTATTATGCAGCCCTAGTAATCCAGAGAGACCACTTTGTGAGTAAACACTCAAAAGCCTCTTAGCAAAGCTCTAGCAAGGTTCTGTAAATTCTCAAGTGAATCTGAGTACCTTCTGCCTTCAGCAGAAAGGGGCCTCTCTAGCCCCCAGGTGGGCAAGAAGCGCAAAGAAACTAAGAACCTCTTTCCAGTTTCAGGTTTAATATTTGTTATATTGTTGCCAGTTATGTTCTTAAGTGTTCCAGATTCCCTGTTTATCTCCCTCTGTATAATGCTTTCATGACCATGCAAAGAGCCCATTACTATTAAAAGTACTGGTTGGTAGCGAGTTTCTGAGTAACAGAATTAATAAACTATATTAATTTTCAAAAAACATGTTTTGCATTCATATCCAGCCCTTACACAGGTACAATCCAATCATGATTATTTGGATGTAAGTAATGACTAATCTGGTCACTGGTCAGATCTTCTCTGTCTAGAGCAGGTCATATATTAAATTTCAGAGGCTCTCACATGTAGTTCTGAACTGCACATGGACAGCTGTCTGTTAAGCCTAGAACCCTATGTCACTCTGATTGAAGCACCCCCAAGCATTTACTGGGATCATTAATTACTGTTACAAGAGCCTCACATGTCAAAAAAAGCCTCCATTAAGTTCATTTTCAGCTAAGTGGTTGCAATTGCTTTTAAGGAGGTGTGATTCTCAGAAAGCAATTGAGCCAAACTGTGCTGGAAGCGTTTCTGTCTGGTCTGGGTGGAGTGTTTGCTTAAAATCAGAGCTGTTTCCTGAGCCATTTTTTAAAAAGATGTATCACCATACTCTTTATCAGGCTGCTTTCTCTCCTGTAAGCTATGATGTTCATTCTCACTTTGATTAATTATGACTCTTCCTTTCTACCTACCCAGCACTAGACGTGGGACTCCATCCATAAGAGAAGGGGATGAGTACCTACTGGATCCCTCCATTCTCAGCTAGAAGGGTTAGTTTCTTGTCTCCATTTCATTTCATTCTCTGACCCAGACTCAAATGTCTCCGGACTATGTAGTGGGAAAAGCCTTGCCTTCAACCTCACTCCACCCTTGGGCTAAACAATTAGATGATTTGGGGTGGCTTTTGTCTCTCTTACAGAGGCAGAAGATAGTTCAGAACTTCCTTTGAAATCTCATCACAAGAGACCCTGCACTTACCTTCTACTGGGCAGCTTTGCTATCCATAGTGGATCAGAGCCAGTCAGGCCCACTGTGTGCACACATTTACATTTCTGCATCCTTGCCTTGCAGAATTCTTATTCCTGGACATGAGAATCAGAGAAGAGACCTCATTTATAATCTAGTTCTGACTCCTCTGCCATGGGCAGGGACATCTCACACTAGATCAGGCTGCTCAGGGCCACATCCAGCCTGGCCTTAAAAATGTCCAGGGATGGGGCTTCTACCACTTCCCTGGGCAACTCGTTCCAGTGTCTCAACAGCCTCATGGTGAAGAGCTTCTACTTAACGTCTGATCTAAATCTACCCTCCTCTAGCTTGGATCCATTCTCCCTAGTCCTATCACTACCCAACATCCTAAAAAGTCCCTCACCAGCTTTCTTGTAGGCCCCATAATAAGATCTCCCCAAAGTCTTCTCATCTCCAAGCTGAACAACCCCAGCTCTCTCAGCCTGTCCTCATAGGAGAGGAGCTCCAGCCCTCTGATCATCCTTGTGGCCCTTCGTTAGACACGTTCTAGCACATCCAGATCTTTCCTGTAATGTAGTACATCATGCTAAGAATAGGTCACTGAAACTGAGGGAGATCTTGGGACAGAATCTCAGCCCATGCATTTAAATGACTGAGGTATAAAGAGTCCTTTCATACAGATTGAGAATTCCTCAGACAGTGGCAGCAAGATAACAGCATTAGGTAATTTTGTCTGTCCCATTGTGGCTCTCCTGTTCAGAATGTTACATGACACGAACACCCTCACATCATGCAGTCCCTTCTGGAGATTTTATTTCACTGTCCTACTGAATTAAAGTCATCCAAGCATATGATCCGAAGCAATGATATGGAAAAAAAAATCCAAAGAGGTCTGAAGTTGAGTTTGCTTCAATTGGGCTTTTGCTGGTGAATCTAGAGGCCATGTAATACTGGACTAACCTCTGGTGTGTAGGGAGGCTATAGAAATGTAATTGCACTTCCAAGGCTCAAATACGTCTTCCAGGCCATTGCCTTCAATCTGCAACACATGTGCACGGTGACCCTGCAAGAACCTGGATTTGGCTGTTGATAAATGGCTTTTTTTTTTTTTTAATTTATTTATTTTCTGTCTGTTGCAACACTGGCCAGGGAAACCTGCCCCACCAGTTTTGCCATTCCAATTCTCCCATTCATTTCTGGCTTCCAGCTGCGTTATAAAGTCAATAGTAGTCAATGAAACAATAATGGGAGAGGAGGACCAGGATTAGAGATAGAGCCCATCTCTCACCAGTAGGCATGTGACTCTAGGGCTAAGTGTTGGTTTATAATTATTATTAACAAAAGGAACCTGGGAAGGAAATGTGATCTTCCCTTTGTGTGGTGTGCATGGTCTACTCTTGAATATGCTTCCTGAGAAAAAGAAACAACCCTCTGCATGCTGAAGAAAGACAGGGTCTCTCTGCTGAACCTGTGGTTTTCATTTGTCTGGTTTCTGGATGACTGCGTTAGGTTATGGAAAGTTTTTTTGCAGTTCCTAAGTCCTTTTGTGGAAACTAGAAATGTAAGCTGGGGGAAGAAAAATAAATCAAATCTGTTGCCATTATCCCTTCCCCAACCTCGCAGTTTGCTCTAGCAAAGATGTGATTTATGAGAAATTCCCAGACGTTATTGTGGAAAGTATCAAATGGAAGAGTATATCTATTTCCTTCAGCATGGCTTAAGATGGTATAGCTGGAAGCTGACTGAGATTAAATCCTTGGCTATATACTGCCAGAATTCAAGTGGCCTTAAAATACACACAATGATTTCCTGATGTCCTCCACACCCATGAATACAGTGCTAGTGTTCTGGTTGGGGCGTGAGATGCTGCATACAGGAGTCTGCTGAGGAGAAAAAAAAAAAAAAAAAAA
>VWZI01022566.1:361122-402702 GCA_013396835.1 Psilopogon haemacephalus
TTAGTTCTACCTTTTAATGTAAGAACTGCTTCAGTGCTGTTTGAGCAGTCTAAATGACCTGTGACAGGAGGGGTTTACCACAGTCCTTAGAAGCCACCTTTTTCTCAGGTACCACTACAACATTTGCCCAGATGACTCACTCCTGTACACTTGAATGTCTGGGGTGAGGCTTTTTTTTTTTTTTTTTTTTGGGTAAAGAATTTTTTTTTCTTTCANTTTTGGGTAAAGAATCTTTTCTTCTCTCAGCGAAACCCTTCAGGGCAAGGATTAACTTTTGTTTTGCTGTGTTTGTACAGTACACACAACCTTGCATGGTCCTACAAAGCACAACCCTTCACGGCCCTCTGAAGTGCTGCTGCTCCTAGTCACAGCTGACTGTGGAGCTTGAGTTTCCTCAGATGTTCCTGGCAGAACTGCTAACTTTTTATGGATCTGAGGTCAGATATGGATGCCCTATAAAATATCTCCTCATTTTGGGCAGTAGCATTTGTCCCCAAGAAATGTAAATACACATGGCTACTTGGTACTTTGTTGGGGCTTAAGTGGGTTTTGGTAAGCTGATGGCTGCACCCAGGAAGTTTAGCCTTCCATTTTGCTCCCCTTGAAGAAGCCTTGATGGACTTCAGATGGGAGACACCAACTGTTCACCACAAAGATCACTTTCACCACCATTTGATTAATGGGATTCTCAATCTGGGCCATAGTACTCAGAAGCACGACATTAAACAGACAAAAACACGACCCGGGAGTACTCCTAGGAGGACCTAGGAGAGCTGCTCTTCTTAAATTATGCCTTGGGCCATGCTTTTTGATGGGATACTAGTTACTGGGCATGCAAAAGCCTCTTTCAAACCTGAGACAAAACACAAAATAGTTGTGAAACTTACCAGCACAAATGCGAGAACGGAAATACAGATAAAGGTGGGACTAGAGGTAGCGTATAGATAGAAGAAAGACAGAAGATATCAAAATGAAGGTGTTAACAGGCTTTTGGTTACATGCTTAGCTTAGTGGCAACAAGAACAAAAATTCTTCTGCTTTTCTTCTTAGCATGCTGTCCCTGTGGCATATATTTGTCATCCAGGACTTCAATAACAGAGGGAAAAAAAAAATTGCACTGCAATAAAAATAAACTCCCGTTTTTGTTATTGACTATTTTTATCAAATGTCTAAAATGAACCGTAGCAAAAAAATGAAAATCATACCCATTCTTTTGCCAATTTCAATACAGATAGAGATGGGCCGAACTATTTTAAACAAAAATAAATACCCCTCTTTGAGGTCTTCCTCTGAATTTCATACCAGGACCCTTTGTGTTCCCTGGCGTGAGCGTTTGATCCAAAAATACGCGAAGATCTGCCAAACCACTAACTACAACAGAGACAAAGTTGAGTAAAAGTGGAGCCAGAAAAAAAAAAGTTGTGTGTGTGGCTTTTCCTGAGAGGTTAGATCACATTTACATTTTGGAAAAGTGCAAATATATGAATTTGCATAAGTGTGTTTATAAATGGCTTAATGTTGCTCGGCAGGGGAAAATGCACAGGTGAAAGGAAGGATATACAGAAGACCAATTAAAAAGGCATGGGAGAGACATCAGAGGATGGGGCAGGGAAGTTTGTCTCAGCCTTTCCACCTTCAAAGTGCGAAAAAGTGTTTTTTTTTTGTTCTTGGTGGAATTACCCTGTAAAAACCCATGATACAGGATGCAGGCAAATCACAGATTTTGAGAATTACTAAAAGGAGCTGACGGTTCTGGCACTGATGTGAACTGCAAGATCTGAGATGGGAAAGTCTGGAAAATAATGTATTGTGAAGGAATGTAACCCCCTGCACCTAATGTAGCTGTTCCTAAACCAAAGATTTTTTTGACCCCCAATGTGGCTTGCAAGAGTACATCCACCTGGGGAAAAAAAACCCAAAAACCAACAAAACAATTGCAAAAGTAAGGCTTTCGAGCAAAGACAGGGCTGCAGGCTGGGAAGAGAGGCTGGCACTCGGGTGTGGACATTCCTAATGCTGGAAGTAGCAAGGTATTGCTCAGCAGCTGAGGCCACTGCATTTTGTTCTGTCCCCAGATGGAAGAAAAGCAGGCTGACCAAGGAGTACCACGGCTCTGAGAAATTATGACTGCTATGTGCAAACAACACACTTAACTTCTGGGAGGGATTCCAAAAGAATTATGAAAAATTTCATAGAGAGTGGACTATGGGCAGAAACGGGGTGTTACCTTGAGTGACAGCAAAGGCCACCAGTAGCCATGTGGGTTTACATCACCTAAGGATGCAGGCCAAGGATCCAGGATTAAATAAATTTTGAATTACACACACGTCTTTCGGTGTGCACATGTTTGACTTTTAATTATCTGGCATGCAATAAGTGAAAGCAATCTTTCTTCTTTGTGGCACACCAGAAGGTCCTGAAAGACACCAGAAGAGATGACTGTTTGCCAGATGACATTTCCAGAGTGTGATGCTTCTGTTTCGTTATTTTACCTAAGTGCCACTCTTCATTTAAAATGAGATTTTTGTGTTATATTCCCCTTCAATGAGTTATGTAACATTTTGGATCTGATGCTCTATGAATTACGTTCTCCCAAAACAGTGCCTAGTCCTCATTCAGCCAGCAGAGAGCTAGAGGAAGACTCTTTCATATGAAAGTAATTAAAATACTGTTTTACTGCTCATAGTGAGAAGAGCTTTTAAGCACAAAAACTTTGTGTCGGGTATATAACTTTTACACTCTTTCACTGAGGATTTGGATTCTGTCTTTTTCTTGCATTTGAAGGTGTGTCTTAACTCAAACCTTTTCACCTAGAGCATTTCAATTAAAAAAAAAAAAAAAAAAAAAAAAAAAAAAAAAAAAAAAGGAAGGCAGTGTTATTTTCTGATATGTTATGAACACCAGCTTTACCTGGATGAAACAAGCCAGAGATTAAGTTCAGTCTCTCAAAACAATGGTGAACATCAAACATTTCCACAAGGTCTGGATAAGCTTTGTTTTTTGGGGGGGGTCTTATCTATTCTACTTGCAAAAATTATTTTCTCTCAACGAACAGAAATGTTCCCAAACCCAGTCCCTCTTTAACAAACCAAAATGCAAGCCCTAGAGACCATGTACCTCCCCCAGCCTCTCCTTTACCTGCACCAGGCCTTCCTAGCAGCCCCAAAATATGAGTACTCTCAAGCTTCCTGTTCTCCACTGCTGCATTCTTACTTTCATGGTATTTTCTGAAACATACATCATTGCAGCCGGTGTAGTTTCTACTTGGGGAAACATTACTTTCTTATTCTGGTACTGGACTGACAAAAAAGCTCTGCAAATACATCTCAGTCTCCATAGAAAACTCCAGGAAATCTACCAGGATCAGTCAGTCTCCCAAATACAGTTATCAAGGCAGGAGACTCAGCCTTCAAAGCCTGCAAAGTATCTGATAGTCCAGAAGAAACATGTTCCACAATTCCTTTATACAACTGTGCAAAAAGAAAAAAAAGAAGCACAGAGGAAAGGAAAAAAATATTCCTCGTCTCACTCATCTCTCTGCTTCCAAGTAACTTAGTCCTGAAAGCAAATTTCACCGCTATGTTGCCATTGTATTGGGCAATATCTATTTTCACAATCAGTTTTTGCCCCACACCATGAAAAATGACCAAACAAATGCATTGAAAAATAATGTTTTAATCTGAATGGGGGGAAAAAAAAAATGCTTGCAGGAAATATCTGCTTTAGTAAGTAAACATTTGGGTTTCTTTTGCTTTTGAAATGCTGTCTTTTCAGAATGAGGGACCTGATGGGACGCTGGTGGATGCCTCCCATGGATGCACTGACAGACAGTAAAATCACTCACACCTTTGTCTATGAATAGATAAGTCATTAGTAGGCCCTCGCTGGCAGGTCTTGGCAGGAATGGTAGATCCCTGGGATTATTTTACACGGCCCAGGTCCCCCTGGCCTGAGTTTTGCATGGTGGAAAAATTAACCTTTCCTTTAAGATGAGTTCTCAAATCCTTCACGGACCGAAGGACACCTGTTCCAAGTTCTGCTCAGTGGATGAGAGAGTCCTAAGGGTGCTCCTGGAAAACCCTGTGACAGTGAAAAACATAGGAGTGCTATCATGTGAAGCCCAGTGAGTAGGGATGTGGGGTGCTCCTAGATAAGCTTCTGTCAATGGACATCTCCAGGTTGTGGATTCCACCTGTGGCTGCTCAGGCTCCTGTGCCTGGGCTCATGCATTTGCATCTCTCTCTCCTCTCCTCAGTCTCTGCCTTCCTGTCTGGCTCTTCCTCCCTTTGTTTACTCACCTGTAAGCTATAGTTGTCTCAGGGCCAGACTGCTCCATGCCTAGGGCAGCAGCACTGCCCGGGTTATGTGCTAGTACAATGATGTGCTAATCCTTGTTTGGGGCAGTTGCACACGAATGCAGGGCTGTGATAATCCTCTTCTTCTACCACTAAACACAATGGCTGGCACCCTGACAACAGCCTGATCAGTGTGTCAAATTTTGCAATAAAAAGCAAACAAAACTAGGGGTGAGCAAAGACACAGCAGGTGGTGCCCTGGTGAACAGCAAGGACCCTGGGACAAAGAGCCATGGGGGGAAATGAAAGGCAACCCTGATCAGTTGTTCAGTCCCCACCAGACAGGTCAACCTACCCTACCTGACCACCACCACTACCATCTTGCCCTGAGATGGCTGCTGGAGCAGGAGGACAAGGATGTGAAGGAAAAATGACACTTCACCACCTGAAATACTCCAAGTGGGCAGCCAAGAAGGACAGAGAGAGAACTTCTGCTCTCACTCCTGCTTCTAACCCACCTCCTGTTCACCTTGACCACTGAGAGGTTGCCAGAGTGATGGCTGGAATCTTATTTCTGATGCAGGTGGGCAGTTCAGTTCAAACTGTAGATGAGATGTTTGCCTGCCCTTCTGCTTCCTGTCTCCAGGGGAGTAACTGGCTGGACTGTACAGCAGTTAGGCATATGCAGGTCTGTTGTGGATGGACATGTGTGAGATAAATACAGAGAAGTCAATGACCAGTCCTTCATTCTGACTGAGAAAAGGAGAAGAGAATGAGGTTAAGTGAGCCAGGGATGGGGACTATATTGTGCCATATAGGGCTCAAAATGAAGCTTTCAGGCATCAGCTCTGTGTTTTTCTGTATTGGGTTTGCCTGGTTTTACCCATCAGTGCAGCAAGGGCTTCCTGGATGCAGCCCATGCCACAGCCAATCTGTCCTCTGGTGAATATCTGCAGAAAGGTCCATCACATAGGTGATGATTTCAGAGGGGGTCTGTGGGGAACAGACAAGGACATTGTTCTGTCTTGGCCTAGGAGCCACTCCACTGCACAGGTACTGTATATAACATAAGGATGTTAATTCAATTTTTATGTGCATTTTGGAGGGGCTGAATGTGGCCTTTGTCTAGAACTTTGGCTCACAAGGGCTTTTTCATAAGAAATTCTATTTAAATGAAACAGAAAACTTTTGATAGTTACCAAACACTGTGAGACAATGGCAGGCTATATCTGTTCAGCAGCAGCAACCATTCATTTATCCTAGGCAGGAATTTTAGTAGATAATCCTGAGTGAAGGTTTGCTTGTTCGCATGACTGGACGAGATCCAGCATCGATAGCACCTTGCTGAACTCTCTGGAGTGTCAAGCTGAAATTACAGTGGAGATGCAGTGAATCTGGGGAAGGACCAACACTATCAAGCTATAGGGTAAGCACCTTCCCATATGAGGATATCAAGAAGAACAGATGGGCAAAACATAGGTATGACTCCAGTAAGAGGTGTGGCAAATACCATAATATGTAACTTTGGAAGGATCCAGAAGGGAAAACAGTGAGCTAGGGGACAGTCTTTAAGGTAAGAGAAGGATGCAGGACAACAGCAACACAATAAACATGGGGGAGAAGGAACCTGAGAGCCCAAATAATGCTGCCAGGCCCTATGGCTTGGGCTCACCTGCCCTGCAGATGTGTGCATCACCTCCTCCTAAACATGCCCTGTGGCCTTCCTAGGAACCCCGTGCACTCTTCATGTTAGAAAGCATTCCCAAGTGTTTAGCCTCTCTCTCCTCCACTCAAGATGACCAGTTGTTATCCTGCTTGTGGAGGTGTGACAATTAGCAATAAAGGGCATGTTCTTAAGGGAAAATTTTGCTGCGTGATCACAATCATCCTCAGGAGAGAGGAAAAAGGGTTTATGCAGATATCTCAGTGGTGTTCAGGTTTCAGGTGAAATTCTGCGTTAAAGAATTGACCAAGAAAGAAAGCTTTTTTCCTCAATGCTGTTGGACATGTTCCAGGACTGTATAGAAAAACTCTGAAGGGTTTAATGCATCAGTCAGCTCCAAAAACTCTTTCTAGGGAAGTGATAAGAAGGTATAGTAAATATTTTACCAAGGGCTATACAGAAATATCTGAACTACTCCTGGGTATATTACTGTCTGAGCTCCTATCAAGAGCACCTAGCAGAGCACCCCTCCGAGGACAGCACAAAACCTTGTTTAACCCTAAGGAGGTGTTAGTGCTTTTGTGGCAAGTGCCCATACTGCCACAGGCAAGCAGCTGGGCATGGTCCAAGGCTGCTTGTGCTTTCCTTTGCTGGTGACACAATGAATAGCGTTCTCTCCCATGCTTGCCCAGGCTTCCAGAAGGAGTCACACTCTCCTTTTGCCTGTGAAAATGCCCATGTCTGCTGCATTTGAGCAATAGTGAGAGATCAACAGGCTAGGACCAGTGGGAACTAGATGAGCATGTTGTGCATAAAGGGCATTGGATAAAGTGACAATTAATTAAAACCAGAACTATTAACTGATTGCAACAGATCAGGGTCCAAAGAACCCCATCTTCACAGAGGGAACTATATCTTGTCAGTAGGCTGCAACACCTCCAGAGAAGGTAGCAAACTGGTAGCTAAACTGATTGAGCAACTCATCAAGGGATTGCCAAGGCTTATTGAGAAAAAGCTCTCAGGAAGAAAAAAAAAAAAAAAAAGTGTAAAAAAATTAACTACTACTTTTAAATCAGTCCTGAGACTGAGCATGTCCAGAAGGTATTTTGCAGTCAGATACAGATATACAGATACACTGTCCAAACTGTGAACTGATCAGATGCCACAGGATAGTGCTGACCCTACAGTAACCCGAGCTTGGGATTTTCAAGGTGGTAACTCCTTTAAAGCAGCTTCCATTCCACTGTGCACACACTGGCCTTGATCATGTTTGTTCAGTACCTGGGCAGAGTGCAATGTCATGGATGGAGGCAGACTAAGGGAGAAGCTCAATTAATAGGTACAAACAGGGTTTAGCAGGCTTCATGCTGAATCAGAAAGCAGGGATAAGGGCATACTCGAAGAACGTGAAAAACAACCAACCAAACAAACAAATATAATGTAGAGAAGAGGGATGTCAGTGCACAATTACTTGTGGCAGTGAGTCCCGGGGGTCACCCACTGCTTGAGAGAGTGAAATTGTTGGATGTCAGTGTAATTCATGTAAATGGCTGAAGATACAGTAGCAATGGTTAAATCCCAAACCATAGGAAAGCTGTTGAAAGGGATGTAAAAGCTTGCTTCAAGACCAAAGACTGACTGCATCAGAGGTGAAAAGCTAAATATCTCACTGTCCCCTTCAGTCAGGGTTGCTGGACTGCTTTTTGGGGTATGAAGGACACCAGTACCCAAGAGACTTGGTCCATATTTGAAGCCAAATGGAGTTTGATACTGAATATTGATACGGGATATTGAGCCCTCTGTGTTCAAGCAGGGCCAAGTTCCCCACCTCACCAGACTCTGGTAGGCAGCTATCCACAGTGATGTGTGCCAGGCTCTGCCTGGCATTACTTCTGGTAGACAAGTTCCAGGGCAAACGGCCACTTGGACAGCCTCTCTCTGGTCTTGCTTTGGGAGGGCAGAGCCTGGGGCCACTGCCATATTGGGCAAGGGGATGAAAGAGCTTTTCTATTGCTCTACCTGTCTGAGGGCTTAAATTTAACTCTTGGGTCAACCAGAGCTGCCAGCATGGCACTGTCTGCCAGCATAAAATGGCCTTTAAAGTGGGAAGGGAAATGAGTATATAACACAAACAAACAAAAATTGGTTGACCGAGAATTCAGGGAGCACAGTATAACTGCACACAAAACTGAGTTTAGCCTCAACCACTAATTTACCTTGTCTTGAGGGCATTGGAATATGTTAAGAGGCATCCAGCGGCCACAGACTGTAGCTACTCGCAGCCAGGGACCAGTGAGTGGCGCCAGCACTTGTTCCTCCTCAAGTCCTTCCCAGCTGGTGGAGGTGGTGCCCATCAATTCTGTATCCCAGACCTAAATGTGGCCTCCACAGTCCTAAGACAGGGCCTCCCCACCCTCTTCCTTTTCTGAATATCTCGTGGGTATCCTGGGGCTCCCAGCTGCAGCCTGACTGAAGGCATTGCAGATCTGAAGGATTTGGAATGTACAGCCCGAAAGGAGCAGCAGCCACAGACCACGGCCTTTGCAAAACATGGCAGGAGAGCAAGAAATGATGGATGCCAGAGAAAGTAATGTATTTAACTCCCCCACCCGGAAGCAATATCTTGTGGTGGCTACACTGCAGGCTAACCAGTTGTGAGACCATAAGGAAATGATCTCTTTTGCAGTGGCAGGTATCAAATTGGAGACCAGGGCAGCTCTGCCACATTTGGCTGTCTGGAAACAAGTTGCTCTCTATAGTAATATTAAACAGAGATGAATCCCCAAAACCAGCCAGGAAAATCTTGCTGACCCTCTGTGACCAAATCCCAGGAGCTACAGGTTGTTGGAGTCTCTAGACAGAGATGGTTAGCTTTCTAACCTAAGCTGTCTTATCTCACACTTTAGACTTCAGGTTCAACTCTTGGTGCTTCAGTCAGGAAGTTGGCTGCCTTGGATGCTCTCCAGCACTTATTTACAACACACATATGCAGCATGGTCATTGATTTATATTCCAGGCAGTCTCCACCCCAAAGAGGCAGATTTAGATGCAAGTGTCTCTTCAAAGCAAGACTGTTCCACTTTGTTCTGCCCTCAGCTCAGCTTGCTCACATCTGGATGCTCAAACCTGGGTAGTGGTGATGGTGTAAAAGTTCCCATTCTCTTAAGTAAGTGGCTTCACAAATGCTGAGATTCTTCAGGCTCCAGCAGGTAGTCTAACAGTGCTCCTGGACAGATTTAAGTTCCTAACTTTAGACCCCTGGTTTGGAAATGCTGGCCTTTATGTTTTGAACCCAAATTATTTCTGCATGGTGACATGCTATCATCCCTTCTATTCTGGTACCTTCCACTGGTTCAGCCATGCCAGCCATATTGGAACAGCCAAATTAAAGAATTTTTCTTTTCTTCCCCTTCTTCCCATCATTTACATAAGGACTATTTTTGCTCCAAGTCACTTTGTCTCCCGTTACAAACCTCAAGTGAAAAAAAGTCATGTTTATTTCATGAAGGGGATAAGCCAATGTTGAGCCTGAGTAAGTTTTGGCTAGCTTCTCTTCTGCCTCTGTGGCAGAAGCTGAGCATTCCACACTGGTGGGCTCTTCTCTTTGCACCCCCACATGCCTGGGTCTGCTCCACTGGCACAAAGACTGGCTGGAAGCAGCCTCACGCCAGCTTTTCTTCAGCAGAAGATCTCCCTTTTCTTGGGCACATGAATCACCCTGTGACATTTTCAAGGCTCTGCCTGGCGCTCAGGATCAAAGGCTCAGCACCTTCCTTGCCTGTGAACTTGTGCCAGCATTTTATAAAAAAAAAAAGGAAAGAAAAAGGTAATTGTGTGCCCTGTTCAGCAGACCTGGCTAATGGCAGGTTCTGAGAAGCACCTAAGTACCTGGTAGTGGAGACATTATAAAGCCTGCTATACTTAGGCCTTTGCAGGCAATTCCAATTATAAAAATCTATTTTTGGACTTTTAGAACTGTCCCTTTTTAAAATTGTTCTAGCAAAGAGCCTTAGCCTTGGGTTTTATTTTTTCCCCTACATTAAAAAAAGACGGGAAAAAAAACCAAACAAACAAACAAAAAAACCCCAAACCAAACAAACAAAAAAAAAAACCAACACCACCACAATGCATTGTTTTGATTATTTTGAGTTGGGTGTTTGTAAAAACACACAGGTTTGCTAATGGGAGAACTTGTGTGTGTGTGTTTGTGTGTGTATATGTTCATGCAAGTGAAGAAATATATGATTTATTAAAATGGAAGTCCACAGAGGACACAAAATTTTCCTTTCCAAAAGAAAGGGAAATTTCTAAGCATGTTTTCTGAGGTGTTTTGGGAAAGAATCTGCAGGGTTTGAGATCTTGCTCACAGACATAAAGTGCTCTCTGAAGTAGAAGAAACTCTCAGGAAAACCACTGAAGACTTTCTATGCTTTTTCTGGCCAAACATCCACTTCAAGGCAGTGCAAGTGACCATGGCCAGTGAGAAACATTTTGCCTCTCACCTAATGGTTTAGGAGTATGATCTATAAAAGATCAGAAAAAAAGTCATCACCTTCTGACTTGAAGAGAACGGATACATCAAGTCTGGAGGACTTTATCTGCCTTCTAAATAAAAAGGCAGAGGAATGTGAATTTCTCTCTCTCTTTTTTTTTTTTTCCTTTCTCTTTTTAATAACCTAACCAATTAAATACGTAGTCAAAAAAGAGCTCTGCACTGAGAATCACTGGGCCAATTCTTTAGCAAAAAGCATAATTCAGGCCTAAGTGTCAAAAGCACATTTAAATTTCTTTTGCATTGGTGACATCCTCCCTGGCCATGTTCTAATTTAGTGGGAAGGATGTTGTATTTGGGATGGACATTTTAAAACAAGATGTTCAAACTAATGTACAAACAGCGATGCTGCTCTTAGGGGCACAATGCCTCTTCCCTTGTCTCCTCTCCACAGGGGCCACAGGAGATCTGAATAGCAGGGTCTCAGATGCACAGGGGATCCTAGCCCAGGTGGTGCACAGAGCTATATATGGCAAAGCTGGTTGTCACGGTTTTGCAGTGTGGTAGAGGGGTCACAGTTGTGCAGGCATCTATCTCCCTCATCAGGCAGCAGCACTCTTAGGTGAGTGGTGTCAAAGGGGTGGCTGAGTCAGCAGGGGCAGCTAGTATGGTTTACATCAAAAGAAGCTTGGCCAGCAGGGCAAGGGAGGTGATTCTACAGCTCTGCTCTGCTCTGGTGAGTCCTCATTGGGAGTATTGTGTTCAGTTTTGGAATCCTCAGCATAAGAAAGATGCAGACTTTTTGGAGCAGGTCCAGAGGAGGGCCACAAAAATAGTCAGAGGAACAGCCTTTCCTAGGAAGACATGCTTGCAGAGTTGGGGTTGCTGATCTGGAGAAGACAAAGCTCAGTGAGACCTTGTTGTGACCTTTCACTACTTCAAGAGGGCCTATAAGAATAACAGGGACAATCTTCTTTGCAAAGTTGTTGCAATAGGACAAGAGATAATGGCTTTAAACAAACAAAACAAAACAAAACAAACGAAAAAGGAGATTTAGACCTGATATAAGGAAGAAACTTTTCACAATAAAGGTAGAAAAACACTGGAAGAGATTTCCCAGCAAGGTGGTATATGCCTCATCCCTGGAAACATCCCAGGTCATGCTGGACTGGCCTTTCAGCAACCTGCTTGTTCTGGGTTGGGATTGGACTAGATGACCTTTAAAGGTCCCTTTCAACCCAAACTGTTCTATGATTCTACAATGCCTCTAGGCAGTGAGGAAGAAAGGGTGGTGTTTCCTGCTTGGTTCAACACGAAGCTTTGAGCAGCCCATGAGTTTGGGGCCATATGCAGAACAGCCAGTTGGCTTTCCCCACCATGTCCATGCTCACACATCCTGTCCTGCTTTTTGGTGTCCATATGGACAGAGTCAGCTCCAAAATGTCTTTATTCACCAGTGTGGTCATGCTTGAGCCACTTCTCTGTCTTGGAGTAGAAGCAGACAGCTGTCAAAGAGAAAACAGGGTCATGACTTGATGAACTTGCCCTGGGAATACACCGTTGTCCAGGTAGATGGGAAGCTGGACTGAAAAAGGGTACTTATGGAACCAAGAGAAGAGAGGCCACTGTACCTTGCGATATGAAGGGCTTTTAGGAGTAGCACCAAGAGTAGTGGTTGATCTAACCAAGTGGTGGTGACTGACTCACCACAGATGAGTGAAGAGACCTGTTCCATCACCTTTCATTTCTCAGATGCTGATTTTTCAACAGCATGGCCAGGAGTCACAGGGTCTCTCCAGTCTTTGCATGATATGGGGCTGCTTGTGGGTTCCCCACAGACCACCAAACCAGGAGACATACCAAGCAAAAACAAGACCATTGCCAAAGACAGAGATAGGTACTTGTGCCTTCAGATGCTCTGCGACAGCCCTAGCTGAGGAAGCACAGTGTCAGTGCACAGCCTTCAAGGTGGTTTCATTGTCTGTGTGTGTGACATGGATGTGGGCTTCTGGCTTATTGCTCATTCAGTTCTTGTTTATTCTAGGAAACCTTTCACTAGGCCAGCTGTGAGGCTGTGTGCAAGGAGTCCTGCTGAAAGCCCTGTCAGACACTGCAGTCCTGCAAAAGGGTAAGTGATTCACTTTGGTGTTGCACGCTTTGGGTATCTCTTGTACCATTGTGGCAGATTTCAGATATGACTGAGGATGGGGAAACACAGAGACAATGACAGATTTTAGTAGGTCAGATATTACAAGTGGAGGAAACCAAGAGAACTCCTGTCCATATATGTACTGTTTAGAGGTGTCTGAAAGCTTGCCTTTTTTTTTTTTTTTTCTGCCTATATCTCTTGGTCCAATAAAATCTGTTAGTGGCCCCTCCAAACCTTGCAGTGGGAACCAAGAGGCAGCTTGGAAAACCCAAACCAAAGCAACAATGCACAATTGTCTGTAATCAGAGACAATATTCTCTAAGCTCAGTTTTTCACAATGAAGTGGGATAAATGCTGACATGTTTCCCACAGATGAGTTCAACTTTTGGCATCAAAATGTGGCAAAGCAAAGAGCACCTTATAGTGTCTATGACCGGTATTGCTAAAGCTACTCATGCGCTGGTCTTCTTAGCTCTACTTGACCAAGTACCCAGTGGCACATTGTAAAGCTCTGCTTCCAAGAGAAAGCAGTGAAGAATGTCCCCAGAGTGCAACCCTGGGTTTATATTTGACCAACAGCGATGTAACCTTCTGCTGTTCCTAGGCAGACTAGGGCACATCTCAGCTGCAGGAAGAGAGGAGGAAAGAGACCAGAAACAAGAGACGCAGGAGGAATCCAGACAAATACAGTCCGGCACGGTAGGGCTAAGATCTTCTTGGCTTGGTGGATGCCTGACCCGTCAGGGGACACTAAGCATGCCCAGAATGAGGAGGATGGCTGCAGACATGCACTGTCTGGCCTGGCAGCAGGGAGGTGACCTTGACAGATTGCTCCAAGTGCCAAGGCAGACAGAGACAGGACAGCAACTGGACATGAGTCAAAGAGCAGGGATCACTCCAGAGGGAGTAGGAGGCATAAGCCATAGCAACTGAACTTGTTTGTAACTTGCATTTCTTGGTATGTGAACAACAGGAAGGTAGAAGGTGTTTGAGGTAAGGAACCCCTGTCTGCACACAGAGTATCTGGTTAGGCAAATTGCCTAGAGAACCCTCATATATATGTGCCTTACTACCCTTCCTAGTTGCTTGAAACACAGTCATATATAGACACATATATGTTGGTCAGTTCCACTGTGATGTGGGCTGCATCCATTTAAGTTTCTGTTCCAATAACCTGGACAAGTGAGGGACAGTTTACTTCCTACTATTTGGTGTTCCCAGTGCTCTGCAGCCACTTCTTATTGGACAGAATCCTCCATCTACTTTCCCAGCAAAAAACATGTTGAAGGCATAGGAGCTGCAGACTCTAATTTCCATCCAAAAGACTGTGATGAAAACCTGGATGGGGGTAAACCTTTTTCCAAGGGGCATAGCTGCAGTACAATTTAAGCAGTATGTTGCAACAGTAGTTTAAAGCATGTCTCACTTCCTGGGAAAGAGATGCTTGAAGATAAATTATTCCTTAAAACTTGCAGCATGGAATTCTAGAAGCAGAGGTACTCTCTAAGTTTTAGTTTAGTATAGCTGGATGTGCAGTTTGTTCCCACCATCAGGATACTTTCAAGTACATTCGTGAGTAAAACCTACTTCCTTCATCCCTGGGACAATAGAGCAATTAATGAGAACATCTCTCCAGGGCTCTGTGTGGTCTGGAGCAGCATTACTCAACCTGCGAGCTAGACTACAGCCAGGCCAGACAAGACGCAGAAAAGTAAAAATGGAGGGGAATAACAAAAGATAAAACAAAATGCATAGCTTTTGGCCCGAATTTCTGTCAGTGGGAATGTGAACATTATGCGGACCTGGCAGTTAGAGTTATGGTTTAGTGCTGACCCTTCAGTGCTGGGTCGAGGGCTGGACTGGATTCTCCTTTTTTTTCTCTTCCAACCAGATGCATTTGGTGATTCTGGCTACACTACAGGAAACAAACAGTGTTGTTCAGAGGCAGTAGGTGACCAGAGGAAGATATCCTTAGCAGAAGCACTTGATCTGCAGTTCTCACAATGAAGAGTAGCCACATGTGACTTATACCCAGGGAGATCAGCTTGAAGAGTAGCTTCAGACCATTGTTTCCATTTCTGCTCAGGGTTCAACAATACCATTATAAAGTGTCTAATTCAAGGTCCTCTGAAGCCATGAGAAATGTCTCCTACTTCCTTGCTTGGACAAATGTTGTCTGTGCATCCCTCATGAGGGAATGAATCTGAGCCATTTCCTTTGGCTTATCTGTGGTAGGTCTGTACAGTGTTTTTTAAGAGTAATTCAGTCTGGTGGAGAATGCTGCTAGAATTGTCTCCATTATATTTCTCATGTTCTATAAAATATTTTACTTCTTCTTCTTCTTTTTTTTTTTTTTTTTTTTTTTTTTTTTTTTTACGTGTTTGACAGTGCTGCCAGAGGCTGTTCCTTCCATAATGGAAACTGAAACACACCAGGCCTAGCAATTAAACCGTGCCTGTGCTGTGGGACAACATCTGGTACCACTGCGAGGAGCTAGGGGATGGAAAAGCCAGGGTTTCGTGCATATTGTCTCATTCTCTTTCCTTTTAATTTCATTGTGTACGGCACATGAAGCATCAGAAGCAAAGCACAGCAAACAAACAAAAAAGCCAAAGTGCTGGAAAACAGTACTCCTAATGGAATTCATCTGAGCTTAGGTGGCAAAGGATAGTTGATCTCCCAGAGCTGGAGAGAGGGAACAAACAGGTGAGGAGTCCATGTCTTTCACTCCAGCTCTCCTGCCTGAAGCAATGCAAGAGGAATGAAGGTAGGAAGGAAGGGTGCTCTCCCCACAAGGAGGTGGCACTGTAATGGCACCATAGGACTTGGCTGGGTCCCACGAGTTTCTGTAGGGAAGAAGTGTGCAGACTTCAGCACTACTCTGGGATTCTGCAAGAGTCCTGACAGCCTGAGATGAAGCTTGCTATGTGGAATCACAGAGGGCAGAATGGTCAGGGGAGGTCATGAAGCTGTTGAGATGGAAACCACAGGGCACTTGCTGCATTGCCCATCTGAGCAAAACCTTTCAGTGATGTTTTCTGAAAGTTGGAAAAATATTTGAATGACATTTTTCTGATCTCTGTGTAACACACTTTCCCTAAGTATTTCCTATTAGGTGGAAAAAAAATGTAGTAAATGAACCTCCAGATTGATGTGATGTACCTAAAAAAAATTAACAACTGTAGAAAATAGCAAGGGATGACAAAAAGGCATTCAACTGTCCTGCAAGGCAGATCAGTTAATTTCCATATATCTTTCCCAGTGACTTGATTCCTTCCTACTATTAAAGAGGACTCCATCACCACCAGCTCTAGTGTCCTACCCCATTCAGCAAAGGGATGGTGCTGCCAGAGCAAATCTATACCCTCTTCCAGAGCTACTCCCAGTAAATAAGGTGAGAAGGAATAGGCTACCGTCCAAGTGATAATATTTGACAGTCTTCAGGTGTAGACAGGGCACCCCTGAGGTGTCACTCTTAGGATGCACTTGTAGTGAGGCACCGAGCATAAGTTCTGCAGGCAAACTGATGCTCCCGAAGAGTATCAGTGGCCAGCAGATACAGGCAAAATCACTCAGAAGTTATTTTTTTGTTCCCATGGGGACCTCGTGGGTCTTGGAAGGAAGTCCTTGGATTTCAGTCAATGTCCTTGGCAGATGGTAAAGCTATTCCAGCAATCCTTCTTGTGTCCTACAGTCTTTTGGCTTAATTTCTTTAATATATTCCTTCTTAAATGTAGGCTTTGCTTGTTGCTTCTCTTGTGTTGGATTCTCATGTTCTCCATTTCCATGCGGAAGACCTGTCAAGAGTCAATGGCTGTGCTGGAAACAGTCCTGTGTCCTTTCCATCACAGAGGTCTTCTGAATCTTTCTTCTCTTTGTGGTGTGTTCCTGCTTTCCGGATATTGTCTCAGAAAGGAGAGTCCTAATTAATTGCAAGAAATATAAATGCCATTATTAAGATGGTAAGGAAAAAACTCATAATCACGTTACACCTCCCCCACATACAAGTATCATCTCTGCTTAAGCTCAGGGAATGCCTGCTAATTGCAGATTTTCCTGTCTCAGTTGTGAGGTGAGATGGGGTACATCTGGGCAAAAATTCTTCACTCCTTTAAAACTCATCCATTAGTATGTTTTCTAGAGGGAACAAGCCATTTTTTTCTGGTACTTCAGAGTCATACTTTCTGCTAAGAACCTTATTCAATACATCCTGTTATTCCTGCAGGCGATCATTTCACTGGATGCTTTCTGCATTTCATTCAGCTCTTAGTCTCCCCCATTTCCTGTAGAATACCTCTGCCAAGCAACAAGTCCACAGGCAACAGAGACTTCAAGATCGGTGCTGTTGAAGACTGCATGATGGTCAAAGACTTGACACTGTGAATTGCTTTAAATCGTGTGGTTTTTACAACACGTCTGCACAGGTCTTTGCATTGAGAGGTTCCTGCACTCCAGGCAATAGCATATAGTGTGGTGCCAGTGGGCACAAAGTTCATGGCTCTGTGGAAGGGGAATGGATATTAGCAGGGGCCTGAATCAACAGGTTCAGCTGTTCTAGATTTCAATTCTGCCTGTGGCCCTCTAGTGATGTTAAGGGCTACTCTTTCACAGCCAAGAAGAGATCACAGACTTTTGGGAGGTGCTCTATAGGTAGCTCTGGTCTCTGACAGATCTTTCCTAAATAAAATACAAATCACACAGAATCACAGAATGTCAGGGGCTGCAAGGGACCTCAACAGCTCATTCAGTCGAATCCCCCCTGCCAGAGCAGGACCACCTATACCAGATCACACAGGAACCATGCCAGTCAGGTTTTGAATATCTCCAGAGAGGGAGACTCCACAACCCCCCTGGGCAGCCTGTTCCAGTGTTCTGTCACCCTCACAGGTTAAAAATTCCTCCTCACGTTTACACAAAATCTCCTATGCTTCAGCTTCCACCCATTGCCCTTTGTCCTGTCATCAGGCATCACTGAGCAGAGCCTGGCTCCATCCTCCTGACACTCACCCTGCACATGTTTTAAACATCGATGAGGTCACCTCTCAGTCTCCTCTTCTCCAAGCAGCAGAGCCCCTGCTCCCTCAGTCTCTCCTCATAAGAGAGATGTTCCATTCCCTTAACCATCTTTGTGGCTCCATGCTGGACTCTCTCAAGCAATTCTATACCTAGAACTGGACACATTACTCCAGATGCAGCCCCACCAGGGCAGAGTAGAGGGGCAGGAGAACCTCTCTCGACCTACTAGCCGCAGCCCTTCTAATACACCCCAGAATGGCATTGGCTCTTCTGGCCACAAGAGCACATTGCTGGCTCATGGGTGTCACAGCAAAGCAGGTGGGCAAGGCTCTTGCCAAGATTTACTGACCTTCTCAGCTTTTCTGAGATGAATCTGCATCTTGGGTTTGAAAGGCAAGGCCCACACATATGATGTATCTCTAGGGAAATACATGTACTGAGAAGAGGCAGACCAGCAAGAATTGTGGCTCTCATTCCCTGTGGATCTGCAGGGAGCATGTAACAATCAGACCTGGTTATTGTTGGCCATGGAGTGCTTGTCCAAGAGAAAATGGTGCTTCGGTGCCCTGGATACTACTGTGGGAAGGTGTCAGTTCTCACGGTGTTTTCAAAGAAGTTACAAGTGCTTCCAGCTTTTTGAAACAATTGTTTTGGCTTTTATAACACAGTGTAAAAGTCTCAAAGTTTTGTCTATTAAATTGCCATGCCACAATATTATGATGGTTCACGGAATAACAGTCTTACTGTTTTGACTCTAAAGCATGCTATGACACGGGTCAAGATGATGAAATCAAAACTAAATTAATGTTTTATTTTGACAAGATTGTGTTTCTGTTTCATTTGTTTGATAAAATCGAAACAAAATGTCAGCAGGATTCTTCCAAAGTGCAGTCTCAAAATTACTTTTTCTCATTCAGGTGCGAATTTTGAACGGGCACCATAACCTCGTTTGGTGTCCAGACCACAGCAGGAACATTGTAAGTGGATAGCACATTAAAGTAACACTTTAATCCCTAATTTGCTGGGGACTCCTCTCTCAGCTTTAGCAAAGAATGTTCCACAAAAGGTTGAGTTCAGTATCAGATTTTGAGCATGGCATCTTTTGCTGTTGTAGTACCAGTCAACCATCCCCTCTGTTTAGCCAGCAAGAATCTCCTCTGCATTAGGCTGAGAAGGAAGAGCTCCTGAAAAACTGGATTTTGCTACCTGCTGGGTCAGGGAATCTGCAAAATATGTACCGAGCTGTGCTAGAACAGTAGGGTCTCCATAAGAAACCAGTGGTGCAGACACAGAGCACAGCGCGGCAAGCCTGGCCCATCCCTTGTCCATGCAACACCCAGAACTAACTCTTAATTCTATTCCTAGTTCTTGCTGCTCACACACGGTGCTAGGCAAATGTTTGTGCCTGCTCCTCCCTCCCCATCTTTTTTGAGTTGAACTGAAGTGTCTCTGAGGCTGAGACTTAATTACTTTGTGTGCAAAGCACCTGGAGCATCATGGGGGTCTTGATCTCTGTTTCTGGTGACTGGTAATGTATCCTTTCTATTGTGCAGGTTTCTACTCTGAATATTGGCTTTCATGGTAATATATTTATTTCCCTTGTTTATTCCATCTCTTTTCCCCTGAAGGGTTTCCCTTTGTTTGCTTGGTTGTGCTCTGATGCACAGGTATTTATCTAAGTAGGGTCTGCTGTATTTGTACCAGCCCAGGTGGCATGTAAGACACAAACATCAGACAGCTCTTTACACATCCCTAGGTTTGCTGGCTGATTGATTAATGGTGCTCGCCCCTTATCAGCTTTTCTTTCTCATAACTGGGGGTCAGCTTGCCCGGGCTAACACCTTCAGGGGGGCCCTATTTCCTATATACATCAGCTTTGCTGATTTCTTATTATCTCAGCCCTATCCGAACCTTTGTTCAATTCAAGAGGTAATTAAACTCAAAGCCAAAGCAAATGTCAGGGCGATAATGAGACAGATAAGATTAAAAGAACTTTTTTTTTTTTTTTTTTTTTTTCTCTCTCTCTAAAAACCTGACACATACCTGAAGTGCCTACTGGCCCACAGCCAGTGGAAAGTTTCCTTTCCTGCCTGGATGTAGTCAGAAAAGTGACCATGTAAAAAGCGGCACCACCTCCTTCCAGGTGTGTGCTGCTGAGAGGAGCACCTAGCTGGCAAAGCACTCGGGCATATAACTATTTGTCCTGAAATTGTTTGCTCATGTGCTTAAATTTAAGCATGTGCTTAAGTGTTTTGTTCAAGCAGGGCCTCAATCCAGCTCGAGTGGATGTAATTTGATGGGTGCAATTCCATTCATTTCAGTAATGCCAGTGGGAGCCCTGGCCCAGAGTGACTCCAGGCTTTAGACATTGCTTTCACTCTGCTACTCCTGCCAAAGTCCAAGGTGAGTGCAGGGGCCTCGCAGTGCAGCCCGCCAGAGCTCAGGAATTATGGGGTAGCTCCTTCGGGCTGCACAATGCCATGCATCACGCTGGCCTTCCCCTTTCTCTGGGTCCTTTGGGGCTTGAGGGACAGGTATGCCCTCTGCTGATCTCTGCTGTGGCCTATATTTTTCTCAGTAAGAGCACAGGAATTGGTGCTGAGGTTTGGGGGACGTTATGCAGAGGACATCACAGGTTCTCCCTGCATCATGGGCTGCCCATGCACCATTTTGCCATTTCGCACTGAATGACCTTATAATCTGAAGCAGACCTCTGGTGTAATTATCAGGGGCTGGGATGGAGAAGCCACTAATCAAAAAGAGCTGCGTTTTTTCTAGGGAGCTTCAAAGCCCTGGGCAAGAAGGACAGCCTGTGAAGGATACACGTGTTGCTGGCTAGGCAACCCCTGATGGTTAAAGTTTTACTTAGGCCCATGTGTTTTTCCACTGGGTATTTTTATCCTCTGAAGTCTACCGTACTTGGCTACGTACAATAAACACATCCCTGTTGTTCTCTCACACATGTTTACTTTGCAGCCGGGGGAGCACAGCTCGCCATGCTAGCTGTTGTTTGCTGGCTGAGTAAGTGAAAACGAAGTACTGAAGCACTCCAAGAAGCCTCAGCATCTCCTGCCTCTCCTTACTGGTCCATCTCCTTCTATGGCCTCCTTGTCTTTGAACCTTGCACACTGCCTCCCTCCCAGGCCAGGGGACAGGTGCATCTGAGAGCTGTGCTCTCAGCATCCCTTTTGTAGTCTGGCTCCCATTGTGGTCTGTAGCCTCCATATCAGCATTTAACTCTTCTCTCCTGCACCTAAACCTGCCAAGAAAAAAATCAGTTGTCCTGATATGCCTCTCAGGGGATGTTTGAGGAGCTTTATTGTCTGTGTGAGGAAAACACAGGTGGGGAATGGGGAAAATAATATCTCTTCACTGCAAAGAGCAGGTTTGAGAGTATCTAAAGAATCTGAAAGTGCATAAGTCTATGGGTTCTGATAAGATCCACTCATGGATCCTGAAGGAACTGGCAGATGAAGTTGCCAAACCACTGTTCATCATATTAGAAAAGTCATGGCAATCTGGTGAATTCCCTGCTGTCTGGAAAAGGGCAAACATAGGCCCCATCTCCAAAAAGAGAAAAAAGGAAGACTCTGAAACTATAAGCCAGTCAGTTTCACCTCTGTGCCTGGTAAGATCATGGAGCAGATCCTCTTGGAGGCCTTATTAAGGTATGAAAATGAAGAGGTGATTGGTGGCAGCCAACATGGCTTCACCAAGGGTAAATTATGCCTGATTAACTTAGTGGCTTTCTGTGATGCAGACACAGCATCAGTGGATAAGAGCAACTGACGTCACCTTTCTGGACTTGTGTAAAGCTTTAGAGATTGTTCCACATGACGTCCTAGTTACCAAGTTGGAAAAGCATGGACCTGAGGAGTGGACTACTCACTAGATAAAGAATTGTTTGAATGGCTGCATTTAGAGGTTGCCTTTGGCTCAATGTCCAAATGGATACCAGTAAACAAGTAGAATCCCTTGGGTTGATACTGGAACCAGTGTTGTTTAACATCTTTGTCTGCCACACAAACAGTGGCAATGAGTGCACCCTTAGCAAGTTTACAGATGACACCAAGCTGTGTGGTGTGGTTGACACACTGGAGGGCAGGGAGGCCATCCAGAGAGACTTGGACAGGATGGAGAGTTGGGCCCATCCAACCTTGTGCGGTTCAAAAAGACCAAGTGCAAGGTCCTACACTGAGTTGGGGCAATCCCAAGCACAAATACGGGGTGGGTGAGAAGCGGCTCAAGAGCAGTCTGGAGGAGAAGGAGTTGGGGGTGTCAATTGCTGAAAAGCTCAACATGAGCTGGCAATGTGTGCTTGCAGCCCAGGAGCCAACTGTGTCCTGGGCTTCATCAAAAGAAGTGTGACCAGCAGGACAAGGGAGATGATTCTCCCCAGGAACTCTGCTCTAGTGATACCCTACCTAGGGTGTTGTGTCCATTTCTGGTGCCTCCAGCATAAGGAGGACATTGAACTGCTGGAGCAGGTCCAGAGGAGAGCCATGAAGATGATCAGAGGGCTGGAGCACCTCCCCTATGGAAACAGGCTATGAGCAATGGGGCTGTTCAGCCTGGAGAAGTGTGTGGAGAGACCTTAATAGCAGTCTTCAGTACGTGGAGGGGGCCTGCAAGAAAACCAGAAAGGGACTTTGTACAAGGGCTTGTAGTGATAGGATGAGAGGGAATAGACTGAAGCAGATTTAGAAATCAGAAAGAAATTCTTTAGAGTAGAGTGGTGACACACTGGGAACAGGTCATCCAGGGAGGTCTTGGATGCCCTCTTCCTGGAGGTGTTTGAGGCCGGGCTGGATGAGGCCTTGAGCAACCTGGTCTAGTGGAAAGTGTCCCAACCCATGGCAGGGGAGTTGAAACAGGATGATACGTAAGGTCCCTTCCAACATAAACCATTCTATAAATCTATGGATCTATGAATCTATGAATCTTGCATCTGAGGAGCAAAGGCAAGAAGAGAAACATCTCTGTGCTGAGGTGATACAGAAAGCCTGCGATGAAGTCAGAAGCTGAAGACAAGTGTCCTCTGTATTGGTTTAGGACCTACATGCTGGCCTTTTGGCAGCTTTGAAGTGGGTGTCAGCCCCCAAAATGATGATTCCACACAGTTCTGCCACTTGAAGAAAGATGTTGAAAGTGATAAAACCAAGGTCAAGCAATTATGTAAGGAGCAGAATTTGCTAGCCTCTCCCTCCCAGGTCTCTGTCCATTGTTGTCATTTTGATTATAAAATATTTCCAAGCTCCTCCCAGAAACTTTAAGAAAGATGTGAAAATATATTCTCTCTCTGTTAACCAGATGACAGGTTTTGCAATGGAGGTAGAAATTCAAGATCTCGCAACGCTCCTGTTCCTTTGCTGATGGGTTCAGAAGCTGGGAGAGTGTGGGGTTGCTGGGCACCATAGCTGCATGAACCTTGCTCCATCATGAAGATCTGAAAACAAGCAAACAAATGTCAAGCAAGTCAGGGAACTGGTTGAGAGGGGTCGAGTTCAGCACAAAGTGCTGCCACACTTCACCCTGTGAGCAGACTTCATGCTTTGAGTGAAGCTCTGGTACACCTAAACAACTGAATGCCTCCTCCCCAGCATTGCGGTGTCTTCGCCGGAAACTGGCACATTACAGCTGCAGATGCTTCTCTCCTACTGTAATATGAATTATAATAATTTCTAAATGATCTGAAAAGTATACTTTATGCCTCCAGCTATCCATTATTTACTGACTGACTCACCTTGGAAAAGAGATCAAAATTTAGAGTTTAATATTAAGATATGAAGAAAGGTCAATGTCATTTTGAAGACACATTGTGAATTCATTGTGCATTTAGCAGTATTAGATTATACATAGTAGGCTGAATATGTAACAGTTATATAAAGCACCTTTTAGAAAGGGCAGAGATCCCAGGCTGAAGACTTTTGAAACTCTTATTACATATTTATTACTCCTAAGGATAACCTCTTTTTAAAAACTTTTTTTTTTTTTTTAAAAGAACTATGGTGAAATAAATGAAAATTAAATTAAATTAAATTGGATAGAATAGAATTAAATAAAAAAATCACTTCCTCAAATTAACAACTAAGCCCACACATTTACCAGATGTGGTTCCCATCATGTCTGGGACAATACTAAAGGAGCAAAACAAATTTGCCCTGATGTTTGCCGCCTGAAGCCTTCTCCTTGCACATGAGATGTCAGGCAAGAAGGCTTTGCTCACGGAAGTGGGAAAGCACTTAAAATTTCCTGATGTTTGTCTTTGAGTGGGTTGACCACAGAATTGTTTGGGTCTGTGGGTGGGCTGATAGGTGGGGTGTCCTACCTGAAGGAAGCCCTCTGTAGTGAAGAAGGTAGGGGGTCTTTTCCTGCTCCCTGCGTCTCAGTCCCATCAAGCAGAGATCTTAGGGCTTCTGAGGTTTGGCAACAAACCACAAACTTCCTGGGGCAGTGACTCACTGAGAGTCAAAGCCAAGAAATGGCACTCTGGAAAGGACATGTGAATGTGTGGTGGGTAATAGGTGGAGAACAGGCCACCTCCCTATGGAGGCAAGGGCAGGGGAGTGGGGTGACTGCAGTACTTTGAACACCGCAAGAGTATTCAGATGGCGTAACAGCAAAGATGCCTGCTCATTGCCATAACCAGGGGCTCTGCAGAGATGGGTAAAACATCTTTCTGGAGTCAGGTCTTGCCTTTCACCAAATGTCAAAGCCCAGACAGGAAAACTTCATTATTCTTTGATGAATATGTTTCACAGCTGGGTAGGTTCCTGAGAAACTGAGTGTGCCGCTGCAAATCTCTTTTTCTTTCTAGACCCAGGTTTTATGCTGCTTCCAGCCTCTGTGCAATGGATCAAAACCAATAAACCAGTCTAAAGTCATGTCTGTTTGTTTCATTCCCACCCTCCTAGACCCTGCCCAGGATGATGGTGGGAACACGCCCCTCAGGATGGCTGGACTGAGTTCATTCCAGGCCACATGTGAGGTGTGTCTGGCCCAAATAAGCAACAGCGCCCAGTGGAGGCAGTGGAAACAGGGAAGCTGAAGGCTATGGGGAAGCAGTAACATGAGGGCCAGAAAGTAAAACTTATTGTAGATCCTTCTCTGTGTTGCTGCTTTTCTCAGTCGTAAAATCTCAGCAGGCGATGTTTAAAATGCCAGTCACATAATTACTCACTCAGTTTGTGATTCCAGATTAAAAAATTCGGCACAGTAATGGAATCCAGCTCATACCGTTGGAGTGTGTGTACACAGCAAAGGGAAAGAAAAATTGCACCTCTGCTTATAAAAGATCCCATCAAGGTACTTGAATTGAGATGAGCTGACAGGGTCCCACAGACATGGGTGACTTCCTCTGCAGTCCTTGCACAGAAGTACAAGAAATTATCTACTTGCTGAGCACTCAGGAACTGAAGAGAGAGACAACCAGCTGCATACACCTGGCCTTGCAAAATTAGAGGTAGGGGACTAATACTATGGGTTTTTTTAATATGTCACAGCCGTGTACACAGAGTTTTCATCATGGGACCACACATTTTTAGGTGAGGACAAGATGCTGAGGACAAAGTTGTGAAAGGTGTCCTAGCCTTTTCCTGGGAGTATAGAAAGTCTGTGTATATAGGAGAGGTTTAGTTTTGAGCAAAATGAAAATGAAAATTTCTGAAGCGAAAATGGTGGGGTCAACATGCAGCTGAAAAACTTGAGATAGACAACATGCGTGTGACACCCATAGCTCGCAAGTTACAACCAGAACGAGACACTGCATGAAACCTACCATTCATCTGATATGTTGCCAAAAGTGGTATTAAAAAATGGCATAGGCTTGAGCATGCTATGGGGCTTGGGATCTGATTTTCTAGGTTGTCATGGAAAATCAAACTAGCATTATCTTGATTTTCCAGCTATCTAGGATTTGGTTAAGGAGGCATTTTCCATGGCTCTGTTCTCCGTCCAGCAGCAAAGCGACAGATGTGCAGAGCTGCAGAGCAGTTTCCAAGGTATCTCCCGACCACAGCATCCTGCTGTCAGCCCTTAGCAGTGACATTGCTTCATTTCCCTCCTGTTGCTGGTCTCTGTAAGGTGTTCTGTTTCCCTTCAGTATCATTTCTAGGGCTGCAGAAAAGAGCTTGGGTAAAGAAGATGGCAATGCATAAACTCTTGTCTTTTATTTTCTGTTGGTAAATTGAGCCAAATCTCAGTTGTTGAGAAATAAAAAGTGGTCCTTTTGGGGTGGGCAGGGTGGGGGAGCTGAGGAATGTAGAGAAAGGACTGATCTAAGGGAATGTAAGAAGTTTTTATGCTCTTCTTCCTTCAGCTTGCTTGGATGTTCTGAATTTTGGTGGGGGTTTTTTGTTTGGAGTTGGGGCTTTTTTGGGTGGTTTGGGTTTTGTTTGTTTGTTTGTTTTTTGTTTGTCAGTTTGTGCTGTGTAGTTTTGTTTTGTTTTGTTTGTTGATTTTGTTGTTTTGGTTGTTAGTTTTTTGGGTTTTTTTTAAGGGAACACACCTCTTTCCCTCTTTCAAGTGCTTAAAACCTTGTCACGTCCTCTCGGTGCTACTCTCACTTTAACTGGGGGCACTTCACAGTTTCAGTTTCACTTCTCTTCAGGTGAGTCAGTCCCTTTCACCAAGATATTTTGATTATGATCATTGTGTCAAAGAGACAGGAATAGAAATCTGTTTCAGTAGCTGTAGAGAATTTTTCTTCCTGAGAGCTCCAAGCTTGGAAGCTTGTGGGAGGCTGCATTGACAAAAGTTATTTTATCGAAGGCTGAGCTCTGTAATCAGCTGCTGTTGCTCATGGCTTGGGGAGACGAAATACCACCTCACCCTTCTGCTCCTATAGCTCAGTGTGCTTGCTGCTGGTTTGGTTTTCACTTTTTAACAGTGATAAAAGTTAATAATCTCCTAGGCTGAATTGGTAAGAGCAGTTAATTTGTGCATTCAGTCTCAACAGACACATCACGTTTGACCCTTTGGAAAATGAAGAATGGGAGTCTTCTCTGTGGCAGCAAGAAGGAGCTCAAAGAAGATGTGGAAGAGTCATAGCAGTGCACAGATGATCTCTCACAAGCTAGGGTGTTGGATGCACACACCTGACAGCCCAGAGAATGACAGAGAAGATAATTATCTGAGATGTTCCTCAGTCTCCTCTTCATCCCCTTAGTGAGTGGAACACTAGTAATCTGGAAATAATCTTGTTCTTTGTAGGTCATACCAGGGCCTACTCTACCTTCACATTCTGTCTATGTGCTGGTCCAAGACAGGTTCCCGTAACAGAAACAAATGTTGCCATTAAACCTTTTGAGGGGTGAACTGGGCAGCCAGACTCTTCCAGGACCATGGATTTGCACCTGCTATGCAACCTCAGAATCCACCTCAGTCTGTACCAGAGGATGTCAGTTCTGACTCAAGTTCTGGCTATAGACATGTTGCTAAAGCCACTGTTATCTTGCTGCGTTTTTCTTGTTTGTTATTTTCTCCAACAACAAGAAACTTTGGAGGAAGTTTCTTTCTTTTCCCCTCCTCGGGAGTTTGGTGGCTCGTCACAATGCCAACTCAGCAACCATATTGGCACAATCCAACCAGAATTCACTCAGAGGCTAAACGTTTTCAAAGAGAGGACTGAAAGGATTTACTTGTGTTTGCTTCCTAGGATCCTCTCTGCAAAAAATATGGGAGTGAACCCTCCTAGCCAGACCTATGGTTCTGCCAGCTTATCATCCCAATAGAAACCAATACAGATGTTTTGCAGGAAGGAATTATTTTCTTCAGCAAACCCATTAAGAAGACTTTGGCTTGAGCTCTGAAGTTTTTATATCCTTTTTGTGCCGCTTAGATGCCTGTGTTCTTTGCCTAACAGATATAGGGGTAAATCCTGGGGAGAAGTAAACAAAAGAGATAAAGACTCTGAAGCCTAGAGCTTGTTTGCCTGTGTCTGTTTAAATGCCGTACAACAAAGCTTTATTTGCACAAAGCAGTGAGGCCTGCATGTGGCCAGAAGTCTCTCCTGCCTGTTGTCTCTGTGTAGCCCATGTGCTCAATCCTTATCCCTGGTTTATACAGCTGTTCTGAGGACCACCCCAGGTAACAAAGAAAACAGCTCTTGAAGGATCTGCTGGGAGTAGGAAGATGTCCTATTATTTACCAGGTTGGATTTATGCATGTGTGTGTGTGTGTTTAATGAGGAGCCCAGTGCCTGCTGGACTCCTGAGGCTGGAATTTATACAGGCCAGCATTTGGCTGCTGTAGTTTATCTTGAATGCAAGAATAATAAACTCAGCTGACAGGATGATGTATGCAAAGCATCTTCCCCTCCCACGGAGTGTGGTATAGGTGTCTGGTTTGTAGGGAGTCCTATTATTAAGTGATTAGCCTTGCAACGCTATCAATATCAGATTGCTTAAGGGCTTTGGGGGATCAGCAGCACAGTAGACTCGATGTCCATCCATCATGGTGACAGTCAGAAGCAGACGGTGGTGTGAGAACACTACCTGTGTAGGTGAAATACACACATGGGTCTGTCATGTGAAGGCTGTCAGAATTTTCTTTTTTTTAATAAATATTTTTTAACGTACTTCTGTTATTGTTAGTTCCATTATGAGATGAATCCCGCTATTTTGTTTCAATGCCCTTTTCGTTCTTCTCCTTACTTGCACTGTTACTGGGTTTCAGTCACCAAGAACAAACCCAGAAACATCCCAAGCACCGCTGAATATGGCATTTCCTCGACTTTTTGGGTAAGGCTGATTTATTCACCTCTGATTCAGAATCCAGGTCGCTTCAGTCTGCTATTTGTGCCAGTTCAGATGGTAACTCTGGTATCTTACAAAGGCCAGGTCTTTGCAATGATTTTATTTTCATTACCTAAAATGATGCTGAAAAGACTGTAAAAAAAAAAACCAACCCCAAACCTCAGCATCTTGCTGTATTGGATGTCTTTCACCCTGAATAAGCATCAAGACCCAAATCTTCAAAGGTAGATCAAGTATTTCAGAGGATCTGATTGTAACTATTTAAATTGCATCCTGCTCATGTAATAAATAATGCTTACTCATTTTATAATGCAAAAAGCTCTTCACAGCCACACCTCACCAGACGTGTTTCCTCTTGTCAGTGCTTTTTATCTTACCTGTTCTGTGACAACAAAACCCCCCTAGGTAAGGGCCTACTATTGCAGTTTGTTACATAAATTTACAGTGCCGTATACGTGAGTGATTACAGAGGATTTTGTATCTGTTGAAATTATTCTTCCCCAAAGTGCAACTGCTCACCTGACACAGGATGACTCTCAGAAAAGGAAACATTAAGCCAAGCACAATCAGGCCAGGCTGACACCCGTAAGAAAATTGGGGTTTAATCCATTATGTCCACACAGAAGGAACTGGAGTCTATCTTATAAAGCCTTTCTAATTTCCCTACCTCCCAGTAAGTTTTTGTGTCATGGGGGATTTGATCATATATTCCTGGAAGGTAGAGCTTTTAATCTTACAATCTGGACATGTAAGCAGACATTTCCCTGATCCCACCCATCTCAAAAGCAAAGAGAGAAATGGTTGCAAAGAATTTAGCCCCTTCCTGACTAAAATGCTAATGTGACATCTGTCTGCACAGGCGTGCTCTACAGGAAAGCTAAAGTCCAACTCTCTCTAAGCATTGCTTTGGATCTTGGAGCAGTACTTTAGATGCTTGCAGAAATTCATAAAGGAGTTGCGAACACAGGAGAGATTACAAACTTACCTAAACACTCTGGAAAGAGCTAGACTTGAAAACCTCGACACTGACCACCCACTTCACAAGGGCAGTTTCAGCCAAACAATGACACTGGCTTTCTTCTGAGAAAAAGAACTGGGCACACCGGCTTGCTCCTTTTTGTGGATTGAGTGTTGTCCCTGCAAAGTCAGGGCCCTGCATTGGCTTGTCCAGGACTCCATTATCCAGAGATGCTATCTGGGTATGGAAACTTTGCTGCAGCTGAAAGAAAGCACTGCTATCTAACACAAAATATTACGTTGCCTGGAAAATTAGAAGAGCAGTTCAGCTACGTGAAATCCCTTACTTCTATAGATTGCTTCACATTTCTCAAATATGTGGGAGCTCCAACAAGCATCAGCTTGTCTCTACCTGAGAGGGCATATTTTGGGGGAAACAGAACCTGATCCACTGAGGTAAGTGGAAAGTCATACATTGACTAGAATAGTCTCTGCAGTGGGTCTGAGATACCATACAGCTTCGGTGATGTTACCCAGATCCTTCACATTTTGCCTTGTTCTCTGTTTCCTGTTATCTGTTTTCCCTCTGAGTGTGGAGACAGATTTAGCCCAGCTATTTACAAAGCATCTTCTGCTTCTTTTTTATGAAATCATTTGTATTTCTTCACCCCTTGAATTCCTTTGCACAAAAACCACCCTTCTTTTTCTTCAGCATGTTTCCCCCTAAGCCACCCAAGTTACAAGCTGTCACTTTCAAGGAACTGCCTCCATAAGCAAGTCACAATGTTGTTTTTTTGCACAATAAACCAAACTGAGCAGAAGTTGGTTAACAGGGCAGGATCAGCATTACTTCCCTGTTGGTCTGGGGTTTGTGCCAGCGTGTACCATATTTGACCAATCTCCAGTGTGGCATCACACCCCCCACACTGCACACCCCACACCCTGTAGATCTGAAGGACAGAGGTCCTGGAAGGAAATTTTTATCTGAGCTTTCAAATCTTCTTTTGCACTGGGGGCGGCTTGGAGCAGATTGGATCCTAATGGACTGTTAAGCCAATGTGGGCTTGCTAACTGTCTTTGTAAAGATAAGAAATGAGCTGGGACAGAGAGGAGCAAAATGCTTTGGAATATATGCTTGATTCTCTTCTAGTGCTTCTATGGAAGAGCCAAACCAGATATGGCTGTTGTTCCCTCCTATTGTTTATTTCATCATTGCTGCCCCTCACGGCTGTGCTCACAGCAAGTGTGCAAGCATCCTGTCCTGCTGAACCCAGTGGAGATGCACGAGTGGGCACTGAGCAGTCCCCCGTGGATAGATGTCTGTGTGGCGTCCGGGGACTTGAACTGATGTTGTTGGCTTCCTTCAGTGGAGAGGAGACAGTTCACAGAGCTAGCAGGAGGTGTTTCGGAGATTGGTTAACACCGTCCCTTGGGAGGCAGTCCTGAAGGGACAAGGAGCACAGGAAGGCTGGAAATTCTTCAAGAAGGAAGAGCAAGAACGGGCCATCTCCATGTGCTGAAAGATGAGTCACTGAGGAAGCAAGCCACCCTGACTGAAGAGAGACATTTGCTTGCAACTCAGGGGTAAAAAGAGAGTTTATGTCCTTGGAAGAAGGGGCAGGACACTCAGGAGGACTACAAAGTTGTTGTGAGGCTATGAAGGGAGAAAATTAGAAAAGCCAAAGCCCAGCTAGAAATTAACCTGGCTTCAGCTGTAAAAGACAACAAGAAATGCTTCTACAAATATATCAGCCATAAAAGGAGGACTAAGAATCTCCTTCATTTATTGGCTGCATAGGAGAACATAGCGCATCAAGGATGAGGAAAAGGCTGAGGTACTCAATACCTTCTTTGCCTCGGTCTTTAGTAGTAGGACAAATTGTTCACTGGATACCAAATCCTCTGACCTGGAAGATAGGAATTGGGAGCAGAATGAAGCCGCTGAAATCCAAGAGGAGAGGTTTAGTGACCTCCTGCACCACACAGACATACATGAGTCTATGGAGCTGGATGGCACACACACAGGGGTACTGAGATAGCTGGCTGAAGTGCTCACCAGGACACCTCCCTTCATTTACCAGCAGTCCTAGCTAACTGGGTTGGTCCCAGGTGACTGGAGACTGGCAAATGTGGAACGTTATGCCCATCTACAAGAAAGTCTGGAAGATATGCAGTCCTGTCAGTCTGTACTCAATGCCGGGGAAGGTCATGGAGAAGATCATCTTGAGTGCCATTATGCAACATATACAGGGCAAACAGGTGATCAGGCCCAGTCAGTATGAGTTCATGAAAGGCAAGTCCTGCTTGATGAACCTGGATGAGGGAAAAGCTGTGGATGTTGATTATCTAGGCTTTAGTAGAGCACTGTCTGCTACAAAGTCATGCTGGAGAAATTGTCTGCTCATGGCTTGGATGGGCAACAGAAATGTAGCTTTGTTTGTTGTGTCTATATGAAATAATGTATCTGAATAGGGCGCAAGGGAGGGTGCTGGGATATAAATGTGGACATTTTCCTCTGTAACCATGAGACTATGCCCACCAAGTGAAAATTTCACAGTGGGGTTAGTCAGCTGAAGAAACCTCACGCTATTAGGAGTGCATCCCACAGCACACAATCAGTCCACAACCAAAACATGGAGAAACGTACAGGAGGAGATCCATGAAGGAGGGATGATAACTGTATTACCCAGGGTCTGGTTGGAGCAGCTGTAGGGAGAAGGAGAAAGGGAATTGAAGCATTATGTTCTGAAAATCACTTCTCATTGCTGATAGTCTGTTCTGTTTTGACTCTGGCACTGCAGTCAGGGAAAGTGATTTTCCTCATGCCCAGTGACAGGACAAGGGGCAATGGGTGGAAGTTGAGACATAGCAAGTTTTGTGTAAACATGAGGAGGAATTTTTTTCACTGTGAGGGTGACAGAACACTGGAACAGGCTGCCCAGGGGGGTTGTGGAGTCTCCCTCTCTGGAGATATTCAAGACCCACCTGGCTATGCTCCAGTGTGATCTGGTATAGGTGACCCTGCTCTGGCAGGGAGGTTGGACTGGACGAGGTTTTGAGGTCCCTTCCAGCCCCTGACATTCCGTGATTCTGTGATTCCTTTGTGAAAGGCCACAGTGCCTGGGAATGAAGCAGTGATTTTGCACTCTTCTGAATCTTGATCAGCACATCACAGCTGGGGTAAGTGGGGCCATGCATATGCAGAAGTGTATTACCTCCTGGCAGTAGGTTGAAGGGCTTCTCTACTCAGATGTGTGGGGTAGATGGGTGCAGAACAGTGCTCGTAGGATCGAGTCTCTACCTGACCAGCCATAAGGTGTATGACTACAGTAAGAGCACAGGACTTAGTATCCTCTTTTGCCAATATTATTCACTCCAATTTTTCTGAGGATTAGGAAGGAAACAATCCTGTGGCTTCCTGTTACTTCTACCCTAAGATTGGATCTCGCACATTTAGAAAGACTTTCCCCTCTTGGAAGCTAATTTAGTGTGCTGGAGTGCTCCTGCAAGTGTTGTGGAGAGAAACAAGTAAGCATGAAGAAGTGAAAAGATGTTGTCTCCTCTCCTAGCTGAAGTCCAATTCTTCCTTGACCTAGACATCATCAATGTTCTGGGGATCTCATCTGGAAACCCAGTAGAGGAGATGCAGGATTGCTTTACCCAGACTGAACGACATTCAAGTAACTTACTGAGTGTTAAAAACATCTTGGAAAAGGCTATTCTGAGCCCTCTTGATGAATTCAATATCTCCAGAATATATTTGTAGTGTTCTGGGGTCATGGAAACAACATTCTTTCCTTAAACTTTTGGGTGTGCTGGATATTGTGGATCCATGCCGTGCAGACAACAAGCACAGACGGTACTATATATGCCATCGATCTCCATGGACTGCCAGCAACTACCCGCTGCACAGCTTAGGAGATGGAGAAGCAGTGGCTGATAGACACCAATCGTTTCTGCTAGGCTACTGATGTCTTACAGGTGTGTAGCAGAAACTCAGTACAGAATTGCCTCCTCAGGAGGTGAGCCCATGCACAACCAAGGCAAAAGGTTCCTGACCTGTTGTCCTTCTGTCTGAAGCCTGGCACACAGGGCGGTGCCACTTCTGCACCTTGCTGTCTTTTCTTCTAGGTGAACCAGTGGCTAGAGGCCTCTCAGTGATCTTTTGAAGATGATCATTTTCCCACTGTCTGTGAACACAAGGAATCATCTCTCCTCAAAGAAGGGATCCTGAGAAGAAGTTATTCATGTCTCAGTAATCCCAACTGCTTTCCCTACTCTCTGCATCTTTTCTGCATGGCTCTGCACTCTTGCTGATCATAAGAGGTTTCCTGCACTTGCAGGGTGGCTGGGATGAGCTCATTGCTCATTTCCCTTTCTTGGCTACGGGTGGCCTGTTGCTTCTAGCTGCTTGCACTACTGTAGCTGATAGGATGCCTCCAGCACACTTTCTCCTTGCAAGCCTCCCGCTCCTTTGCTTGGGGGCAGGCAAGAGAAGTCACACAGCCTTAGTGTAAATGTTTGAAAAACATTTGTAGAAAAGGGAGGGGAAAGCAAATCAGTATTAATAAATTACAGAAAGGTAAAGCATCTGCAATAAATTATTGTACACTCAAGTGAGAGTGGAAAGCTAAATAAATAAAGGGGAAATCATGTTAAGGGAGGAGATGGGTAATAAAAATTTCCTCCCTCAGAGTGCCACCAGTTAGCCATTTTATACAACACACTATATACAAACAAACTTAATGGAGATGTAACAGGGGTCGGAAAGCTTGATGCAGCTGTCTAACAGCTGTCTGCCCTGTTTACTCTTCTCCTTTCTGACTCAACATTATCTCATGGCCTGGCCAGGGAAGTGTAAAGAAAGGGGCCCTCATCTGTGGAGTTACCTTGCTCCATGAAGCTGACTACGGGAGGATGGACTAGTTGAAGGCAGATGTCCTGTGCAGTGATGATGAGGTGGGTACCCACACAAAAAAAAAAATTAGGAATGGTCTTGGCAAAACCTTGTGGCATGCAGGATGTTTGAATAGCCAAGGCACCTTACTTGTCAAACAAACAAACAAGCCCCCCCAAAAGGGGAAAAAAACCCCAAATGGAAACAAACCACAACAAAACACCTTCCCCCCCTTGTCCCCCACCCAGTTCTGTTGCTGTGTCTGCTCCTTTTTGGATGTGATGGGGCACAAAGATGGAGCAAGTGACTTTCAAGGATCTTTCCTAGACATAAAACTGCAATGTCTCATATATATATTATTCTTCTTCAGAAATGTATCTGCAGGAGAATTTTGAGTTGACATAGGTACAAATGGGAGAGACAGCCAAAATGAGATAGAGTGCCCAAAAACAAGATCAGCTGTACTATCCTTTATAAAAGTATGTGTTTACTGGACTTAAAGACCTTCTGAAATGGCTATTCCATATCTTCCTTAGGCAAACCACTAATATACTTGCTACTGGAAAACTTTTTTGTATGCTTAAATAGCTTTTTTTGTAGCAATGGGAAACCACGGATTTGCTGTGTCTGTACAACTCACAGTACATTCCCTTTTACTTTGCAACATACATCTACGTGCTGAAAGTTTGTCAGAATTTCTCCTTCAGTCTTGATTATTTTAGTCTTTTTTTTTTTTTTCCCACTGAGACTGAATGCATTTTCAACATTTCTGGCAGTTTTTGCTCTTCATTTTGTGGAAGTGCATGCCTTAAGCTTAAGGAATAATATTTCAGCAAAGGCCTGCCCACTGCAGAGTAGAGCACAGTATCACTTTTCATAGTGTGCAGGCTTGAATTCCTGTTTGTACATTCCATGTGATAATTTGCCTTTTCCACACCAGCCTGTCATTGTTGTTTCAGGTTCAACTAACCGACAAATCCTTTTCCCAGAGACTCTTTTCTAACCAAAATGTCTTTCTGCGCTTTCAGTGTCATAAAATTTTCTACATGTGCAGTCTCTGGAGTCTACCTGAACTTAATCCCTTGATCTTGCTCTGCCATCCCAACCACCTTTTTCAGACTATTTCTTCAACTTGTTAAGATTGTTCTGAAACCAGATGTTTTTCTGAGATGCATAGCCACACAGCCTCTTTTGCACGGTGTTTAAAACCTCATTTTCCTAAACAGTCCTAAAACTGTTCTTTCCCTACTCTAGTCTTAAATGTTGCAGCTTTTTCAATGGCATTAACCATGCTAATTGCATCCTAGCATTTGACCATTTAAGATAATTATTTTCTTTAAAATACATTAAATACTTGGATCTGCTCATAATCTCTCCAGAGTCTTCTCTCTCCAGTAGTAAGCTAACGTTTTCCTTCATCCTCCTTTTAATGAATGACTGAATTCCATTACCTTCAATATATCTTGCTAATTTATTTTTTTTGGTTTTCTGATCTTATTTCACACATCTGTGTTCATACTCATCCTTAGACATCTTGGTTTGGTTTCTCCTTGTTGTGGTTTCTTTTTGTCGTTGAGATAAGTAAAGAGAAGTCAGTATCTTTTCCATTTCTAATCTTTTTTCTGCTGCTGCACTTTGGCCTTTAGCATAATTCACTCTAACTCCTCTTCTTCTTGGTAGTTTCCAACAAGATATTATGTGTCAATTTCTCAATCTTATTGAAGTCTGCCTATCTGAAACCCACTGAGTTGAATTTTCTTCTTCTGACTTGCCTCTCCAAGAGCCACACACATTCTTATATTCTTTCTGGATCTTCTGGATCCAAACAAAAGCATTGATAAGTCTATGCCGTAAAAGTGCTAGAAAGTTTGTACACTGTAGAATTTTTTTTTTTCCAATTTTCAACAAATGCCTCTAAATGTAGCTAAAATCTTCTACTTCCTACAAGACCTGCGCTTCAGATGTCTCTGTCAGTTTCTACCGAAGGGCCTTGTGCATCTTATCTTCATGGATGGGTGACCTTTAATAGACTCCGATTAAACTCTCACAATGGTATCCTCTTTCCACCTTTGCAGATTTCCAGCAAAGCTGACTCCATCTGTCTACTGAATTTCAGAACAAGCCTATACATATAAGGCTCACAAAGCGACACACCATTTCTCTCTCTGCAGTCCATTCTTCTTGAACAAGCAGCATCCTTTTATATTAGCATTCCAGTCATACAAGTGGTTCAACCATGTCCCTATGACTTCAGTGAAGCTGTAATTAAAACTCCCAGGTAGAATAGAGAGAATGTTTATTAAATGCTGATTTTTTCTAAATGCATACTTCTTTCATTACTAGGCACCATCCTCTTCTCAGTGATGCACAGTGACAGGACAAGAGGCAATGGGTAGAATTTGAGGCAAAGGAGGGTCCACGCAAACCTGAGGAAGAATTTTTTCACTGTGAGGGTGACTAGAACAGGCTGCCCGGGAAGGTTGTGCAGTCTCCCTGTCTGAACATATTCAAGAACCATCTGGATTCATTCCAGTGTGATCTGCTCTAGGTGATCCTGGTCTGGCACGGGGGCTGGACCACATGATCTTTCAAGATCCCTCCCACCCACTGACATTCTATGATTCTATGATCCTATGATTCTATGATTCTATGATTCTATGATCCTCTTACTTCTTCTGTGGTGTGGTAACAAATCACTTTATCCTTCCAAGTTTTACGATCTTCCTCTATTTTGCTGTGGTGTATGTGTGAGCTCATACTGAGCACGTGGTTCTCTGAACATTGTCCTCACTCTGAAACATCATTGAATACATAAGGATTGTTTGTTTGTTTGTTTGTGAGGTTCAAACACTTATTTGTGGGTGGGTACTAGTGCACAGGACATTACTCTAAAGTCTTTCAACCCACCATTTGCTCACAGGAATCAGTAGTGATTCTGCCTCTAAGCTGAAGGCAGTTGTCTTAAAAATAGATTTGTCTCAGCTCAGGAATGAGTTTTTGATAATGAGGATGTGTTGAAGACATACATACACCACTAGGATCAAGTTAGGATGAAAGGTGAAAGTACTTATCCTAGGAAAATTTGACCTATTTCCTTCAGACTAGAAAGGCAGAGCTCATTCAAGTTCTTAAGTGCAAAGGGGATGTAGGATGCCATGCCAGCATGAATGCTCACTTCATCAACATGCAAGTGTGTTTCTTAACCTCAGTGACCACACAGCCCAGACCTAAAGTTCTCAGCAATAACACAAATGGAAGGAATTGTCAGTCATTGGAATGCTTCAACACATTCTGCATTGCCCAGAAATGTAAGAGACCATCTGGAATTAGTGTTGAATATTTTTGTTAATGACCTCATGATAGAATATTGAGAATGTTTATTAAATTCACAGATGACACCAGAAAGAGAATGCTTGCGAGTGTGATAGAGGACAGGATTAGAATTAAAAATTATCTTGCCAAACTGGATGGATGCTCTGAAAAAAAATCAAGGGAGACACATGCAACACAAGCACTTAGGCAGCAATAATCAGCAGCATAAGCCCATAATGAGGAACAATTTTTAGATCGTTTGCAGCAAAGGCCAGGGAAAAACTCTAGGAGATCACAGAAGGAGCTGTCAAATGACCCAACTGTGTCATGCTTCTATGAAAATGTCAGATATTGTCCTGGGATATGTGAGTAGGAATAGATCTTGGATAATACTTTCTGCTCAGCAGCGGAAGGACCTCAGGGGGAATAAATGGTCCATGCACTTCTCAAAAGATGTGGAGTGTTTGAACGAAGGCAGGATAGGAGCAACTTAGTAACACAGAGGACTGGGAAAATGGGAACTGCAGGAGAAGTTTGCATGGAGAACATCTAACAGTGAAAGAGGCATGAAATAAAGTTCAGATAAAGAAAGCTTCTATGGAGAAGAAGGAAATTGTCTGTTCTCCTGCCCTGAGAAATAAAGGGCATAAAAGCAACAGGAAAGATGCAGGTCAGGCATGACTAGAGAAGCTTTCTTGATGGTCAGGCACTCTGGAAGGAGTTTTCTGGGGGAAAGGACTTCACCGCGGGAATCCTTTGGCCGTGAATCTTTCTTTGAGTTGAGTTGCAGGTACAGAGCAGCCTCTCCAAAAGGTCTAGATAGCTGAATGCACAACTCTGACCTGTGAACTGCAGAGCTAAAGCCAATATTTAAAACAAAGAAGCTTAAAGGAGTTGCATCCTGCCTTGAATTTAAGTAACCTTTCTGCATGTTTCTTCTTTAAAAACCCCAGACATTGTTCTTATGAGCTCAAAATGGGTATTCCCACTGCAGCAGGACTCTGTTGTTCTCTGTCACTTGGGGATGTTTGACAATATCTTGCTTGTGAGATCTTGAATGCCTCAGGTATGCCTGGATGGAGGACACCCACTGGGCTGCAGATGACCAGGGCAGGCTGCAGCTTTCCCTTCTCTCCCTAAAATGCTGATATAAGCAGGGAGCAGGGCAGGTGTGAGACACAGGGCAGCATATCAGCACCTGCTTCCACCTGTGTGCACATACATGCACCTCTCATTTCACCCTCCTGCCACCTTCCTGTCTCCAGGTGGACTGAAGAATCGTGAGGTCAGCACAGGATGCAGAGGACTGTGTTCCCTGACATTGAAGAAACATCTTTTCCTATTCCTTTCCCAGCACGAAAGGCAACAATGATAAGTGATGCCACTCTACCTGATCTTTTGTGTTCCTGGGAATCAAGGGAGCAATCCACGGCCTGATCACTTTCAATTGAATAAGACCTGGATTTAGGGCACTGGTGGTGTAGGGGTAGTGCCTTCTAAAATGGGTGGCTTTTCTTCCATTTATTAAAACTTATCACCTGTGCATTGGATTGGTTTGGCTTTCAATAGTGTTCCAGTTAAACTCCTGTGATTCACAAGATCCCTGGTTAATGGTGCCTACAATGACATATTCTAGGACTTTTGTGATGAGAACAAAATTTAGTGTTAGTAGTATGCATATTTATTAGGGACAATTCTTCCAATGATATTTAAAGGATATGCTGGAAATATTTTGATAGGATATCAAATAGCACTTTTTTTCACATTCAGCTTTGGTGTTTGATCTTTCTTCTTGGTCAGGTTCTGGAGAAAAAAAAACCCACATACACAAAACCTCTTCTGTTTATCTCTTGATTTTGTACTTGAGGCTCCTCGTCCCCTTTCAGCTTCAACCTCTCCCAGGTTCCACATCACTATGAGGTTATTAATCAGTTGTGATATCCACATGACCTCCAGTTTCAGCTCTCTTTGGTCCCTGTACTCCACAAGATGCACTATTTCTAATTGGCTAATCAGCTTATCCGGTTTGGCCCTTGATGCAAACCAGGTCTAGACATGATCTATTCCTGGGAGGCCCCTAGGTTCAAGGGGCCAATCTCACACCCTGTCCATCACTATTGTCAACATGGTACCCTATCTCAAAGACATGCCAATGAACATTAGTGAGAGATTAAAATGACAGCCTTGGTTTTCTTACATGCCTTTTAATCATCATAACATGCAGTCTAATGTTTCACTCTGTCTTCCCTGCAAGAGCATGTTCTCAAGGAAGAAACTAGGACTAGAGCAGGTCAAAGCCCACAGCAGGGTGAAAACAGTGGAAAGAAATTAAAATGGAGAGTGGGAGAGGAGGAGGCAAGAGGCAAAAACCAAATCAGAATCTGGCAGCCAGACTCAAAGCTAGAATTTCTCCTTTGTGTGCCTCCCATGGGCTGACATCACACAGGTACCATTTTTACCTCCACACTGGCATGCCACCAATCTATGCTAACACTGCTGCCTGCAGTGGGCTGCCCAACATCCTAAGCTGTCCTAATTGAATTTACTGCATGGATCTAGTAGCTGACTTTCAGACACTGGAGTTTCTGGAGAAAAAAAAAAAAAAAAAAAAAGTCTTAACCTAGTCACATAGCTGCAACTTTGAGCAGTCATTGGCTGTTTAGACAAATGATAGTCAAGGGACTCCATGCAATAGGATCATGTCTGAATTCTTCCTTGGTCTCTCTGGCAGTGAATAGTTGGTGGCTCCTCTTAAACAAAGTGCCATTCTCTGCAAAGATGTGTCAGAGTAAAAGGCAGACAGTCCTGCATAAATACCTACTACACAGGCAGGCACAAAGAAGGTCTCCCCGTGCCCCAGTTGGAGACCTGTGTGGCTGTGTTAACAGCATGCACAATCAAAGTTAATGACATCACTTGTCCAAGACTTCCTTGTGCTTGGCCAGCTCTGAATGCAGACAGAGCAAGTTCACACCTGCCTACAAAATACCATATGGATGTCATCTGTAACTAACTTGTTCATTTCTAGGGGACATTAAAACTTTTCCTAGAGTTACGTGTACTTTTCCTCTCACAGTCATGCTTTCACTGAAAATTTTAGCTAATGTAATATTGAGTCCTTAGCTTTTCAGCTCCTTGGTCTGAAAATATTTGGCTGGTGGGATGTGTGAATTCCTTTAGCCAACCAATGGAGCATGTAATTAGCTCTATATGCACGAATGAATTACGCATATGTTTTGCTATGTGGCTTCAGCTGGTAACTAAGCATGAGAACTTTCCAGCTAGAAAAGGAAACTGGTGAGAAAATTAGGAAAGGCTGTGAAGTGGGCAGTGCACAGGACATCTCTGGTTTTCCTTGCTTCCTTTCTGCTACGTACTAGATTCTGCCTACATCCTCATTTTTGTGCTGTACTTTCCATGGGATACAAGTTCCTCAGCAGATGTTGGGACCACAGTGCAGGACAGGCTTTGTTTCTAGTGCCTCATGTTCTGCTTTCACACAGCACTGAATTTACGTGACATTTCCTGATCCATTGAGGTTAGCCTAAGTCTTGCTCATGCTCCCAGCCTGCCTGGGAGATTGAAGCAGACCCTCACAGTCACACCTGGCCAGCTTATGAAGTTGCTGTTCTTTAGCTGAGATGAGATACCTGGTTCCGTGTGTGTCACTGAAATTGTTACAACACACAGGCCGAGGGGTTTGCTTGAGCTGCTACACAGTCCAGCTACATCATGTACTAGCAGGCAGAGTTTACTGTCAGGGCAGCTGTCTCACTGAACAGTTGCACTGCTCTGCTCCTTTTCCTTGTCTGCTTAGCATTACTTGGGGATGTGAGCCTTAAAGCAGGTCAGAGTTGAGGTGAGTTTCATATTTGGCAGTCTTTTCTCAATCTTTGTAAGAGTGCAGAAATCAGCTAATGTTGAGTTGGCCTTCTCTGAACGAGGGGAATGTAACCCTGCTGGTAGCACCATCATATTATTTATATAGCAAGTTAAAGTACAGAGTTCAGATTTTTTTACTCTTTTTTTTTTTTTTTTTTTTTCA